>JAVSBS010012998.1:67990-106850 GCA_033124195.1 Coracias cyanogaster | reverse complement strand
TGTAGAAAAGTCTCAACCTAAAGTCTTAAGCCATCTGGTTTTATACATACCAAAGTACTGTTTATCTCGTGGGAAGCATGGATCACAGCCAATGGCACAGCTTCGTTTCACTTCATCTGATGGCTAGAGAATACAGTTACCTTGCCTCGCATTCATACCGAGTTAAACATGGATGAAGAATGAGGATTTTCATCCTGAATTCTGTGAGGAGTGTTGTTGCCTTTCAGATCTGGGACTTAACCATCTAGGAGGTATATTTCATAAATATCAAGATTCATAAATATCTTTAGTTTTTAAGGGTGCCTATACATGTGTCTTCTCTTAATGCATGTGTTTTCTCCACCCTTCAAACACATTGTAGTGTGCTTTTACAAGGCTTTCTGTGGGCTGTGCAAGATTGCCAGCTGTGATATTGATCTGGTTTCAAGTTGATTCGGTTTATAGGTCTGAATTTTCAGGCCTTAAGTGTCTAAGGTTACCATGCCATGTCAAATGGTAATAAGGAGATAGCCGCATGAATGATACCTGCAGTCCAGGGACACCAGGTTCACAAATTTCTCCAGAACACTGGCTGGCAGTCACAAATACTCCTGGTAATCTGGACCGTCTGATACAGGTAAAGGTGCAACCTAATGTCCTTCCATTTTGGATTTTAACATTGAAAAGCAGTGTTTGATGAGAAAGTGTTTTCTCTGTGTTCTGCAGGATGCTTCTGCTGTAGTCTGATTGAGGGCTGAAAAAGCTGTAAACAAGAAGAGCACTTCCACAGGCAGATTAGATGGGCTATGACTGTCCAGGAGAGGACCTGTGCATGATCTTAACGGCCTATATGATGATAGTGACATAAATATAGTTCTAAATGGTTGCAGTTACCTCAGAGAAGATTGTAACTATCTCCACTTTCCTATAGTATAGGCATCTACAAACTAGGTCTTCTGTGATTCCATCAGAGTGGCGGGAAAGCTGCCTAGCAGAAAGGGACCTGTGGGTACTGGTCAATAGCTGGTTGAATATAAGCCACCAGTGTGCCCAGGTGGCCAAAAAGGCCAACAGCATCCTGGGTTGCATCAGAAATAGCATGGCCAGCAGGACTAGGCAAGTGATCATCCTCTTGTACTCAGCACTGGTGAGGATGCACCTCAAATACTTTGTTCAGTTTTGGGCCTCTCACTACAAGAAGTACACTAAGGTGCTGAAGCGTGTCCAGAGGGCAACAAAGCTGAGGAAGGGTCTGGAGTGGCTGAAGGAGCTGGGGTTGTTTAGCCTGGAGGAAAGAAGACTCAGAGGAGACATTACTGCTCTCTACAACTACCGAAAAGGAGGTTGTAGCAAGATGGGGGTCGGTCTGTTCTCCCAAGTAACAAGTGATAGGACGAGAAGAAATGGCCTCAAGTTGCATGAGGGGAGGTTTACACTGGATATCAGGAAAAATTTCATTACCAAAAGGGCTGCAAAGCACTGGAACAGGCTGCCCAGGGAAGTGGTGGAGTATTTGAAAGGTGTATAGATGTGGTGCTGAGGGACATGGTAAACCATGGTGACCTGGCAGTGCTGGGTTAACAGGTGGGATCAATTATTCTAAAGGTCCCTTCCAACCAAAACGGTTCTATGATTTTGTGATTCTGTACTGTAGTGTGTAGTGTCTCCAAGCAGCTGATACTATGGACTTACTCCTCAATAATTTTGGAGTAAAATGGGTCTAAAACAGATATCTAAACCTAAATCCTCCTTTTTTTCAGAGTTGCTCTGTTGCTATCACTGTTTTCTATGGGTTTTTGTTGTTGCAAGAACTGACTATGCACTCTCCGGTTGTATGTGTCAGATTTGGAACTGTGGTAGGTTTAGAAAAGTTGCACAGGGGGAGCAGAGCAGCTGGAGAACTCATAAGAAATGATCTTAAATACACAAGTCTATTAAGTGTTAAAGAAAGGTGACATTGCTAGTTAAGTAAACTAATAAAGCTAAAGAGTCTTGCAGCAAAAATTGTTGTTACTGCATCAAATGCAAAACCCAGGTTTCCATTAGAGAACCAAGTGGAAAACAGGAAGATTTAGCTCTGTACTGGCATGATGGAAAGGATTGTCAAGGTGAAGTCTTTTGCTAAAGAGGGAAAAGGGAGGAATGAAGTCATACTTGCAATAGCATGTTTTCTTGAGAGACTTGGGGAAGTGGCCTGAAGTGGGGATTATGAGCCAAAGCTGAGGGAGAGATAAGGAAAGGATAAAAGAGTGTGTGTGTATGCATGGAGCACAGAGGCTTGGAGGGAGAACTGAGCACCAATTTCCTGCCTACAGCCACTGGCTGGAACTTCCAGAGCAGGTAGGAAGAAGTCTCCTTTTGAGAAAACCCAGTCAGAGGTGCCAGCAGAGGAAAAAACTGTAAAACTGCTACATCTGAATAGAGCAAAAGATTGCTGAAATAAATCTCACCTTTATCAGCTGGAGCCACTGAAAAATCCCAAGAGTTTTTATGTTTGGATGTAGTGTGGAGGACTTAAAATAGGGCCCGTACTACTGAATTTCACAAAATAACACAGGTATCAAAGGCACTATCTACATTAAAGACTTGCTAAAGAATAGCCTTTGGCTTTAAAAGTGTATTTCAAAAAGCGATCGGCTGGAAATTTTGAGTTATTCCCTGAAGTGATAGATTGTTTAAGGTACTGAAATAACAGCAACATGGGATTCTGAGAAAGGAAGTAATGACCTTCACTGTAATTCCACTGAAGCTCCAAAAGTACATGGGCATTACAGCAGGCTATGCAGCCAACCTTTGTTGGATTGTTCTTAATTGGTGGAGTAGATCTGCAAGCTCTCTTCCAGCCAACTCAGTGCATCCTTAAAGAGCACAATCTGGTAAAATAAGGACCTGGTCCTGTGAACACTTCCCAAGCGAGTGGTCATACTTGTTTCCATGATACAAAAATGAGTATTGCGTTTGGTAGGTCCCAAAATGAAAACCTCAGCATCACCCTGTCATCATTCAAAATGTCCGTAGATGCTTCTTAGAGGCCATTTTTTTAGATATTCCTTAGTTATAAATTATTAAAGTATGAGACTGTTAAACATGAAAGGAAATAAATAGTTGCAAGATATTTTGAAACTTGTAGCAACAGCTTGACATCACAATAGCCCCTGGAGGAATAGATCTGTATCATTAGAAGAGCAGTATTAGCTGAGCCAGTAATTCATTAGATATGTCATAAGGCTAAGAATAGCTCTATAATCATCATTCTGTCAGCATATGAAGGGATAGGATTTCCCGAGGTCACACAAAAACTTCAGTCCTAAAAAAACGCAGCCTAAGCAAGAGAAGCTATGCAAGACTTAGTAAGACTTCTGCTTTCATGGGGAAATTCCATTTTTAGTTCATTGTTATAGTCCATCATTAATACAATAATATAAATCTAGAAATTACTGTGCACCTCTGCTGCAAGGGTTGTCTGCAGGAAGGATGCTTTGGTGGCTCATAAAAGACAACCTCAGGATGAGATCCTTGTAGCGTGCAGCTCCTCTACCTTCCACCTCCTCCTTCTGCCAGTTGACCTGTTCTCAAGGACAGGCCCTGACATGACACAGATGCCCGTTTTCCATTCGCTGGCGTTACGCATACACTTTCTGCACATGCAAATGCCCGTAGAGGATGAAGGCGTAGGAATCCCGACTTCCACGCATATACTAAAATCAATGCGGGGAGAGGCTGAGTGTTTGTTGCGTGCCAATTTTAGATTTATTACCAACGTGAGATTTTATATGAAACTGAAGTAAAGAATGGCTGATATGATGTTGTAGTTGTTTTTAACTCTTGCTCACACCACCAGATTGGAGCATCTTTTCCCAAATCCCCCGGTAGCTACATTCTTCTTTCTTCTCATCCTCTCTCAGTAAAGATTCTGAGGAGGAAAGGGATCAAAGCTGATTTAGGGAACTTTCTAGCTCACCTTCCTCTTTTACTCCCTTTTCCTGTGCAGGAAAATGAAGGTAGTTACTTTTTAATTATTCCTGCCCCTGTGCAGCTTAGGAACTTAAAGTGACCTCCTACTTTTTTAATGGAGGGAGTTGCTGAATATAGGAAACTCTGCATGAGAGGAAAAGGAGGTTGGTTTGGAGTTTTTTAGATTTTTTTCAGTAGATTCAATTAAACTGTGAATTTCTTATCAGGAAAAGCAGTGAACTAAAACAGCTTTGAATCTGGTAAAGTGGAGCATATTTTTAAGCATGCTATAGCTGTTTAGATGTTGGTTTCCTATAGTTCCTGTAAAAATACAATTAACCTTTCTAGGTTAATCTTTGTGCTACAGTTATAGCTTTGGAATCCTGTTATGACATTTTATGGTTTTTCTTCCTCCAAAATATAATTATGTAATGATACCTCTTCTGTTTTACTTTTCAAAGTCTCCTTCAGGACTACATGGCTTTTTAGGCTTTGGTCTGTAATTCCAGTTCAGAAACTACAAATTGATTTAGGGACTGCAATGTCCATCTGTATATTTTTAAGTGTTGTACTAGCTGAAGCCTGAGTGCTGTAACACGATAAGTAACCTACTTACCCTTTAACTTTATTACTTTAAAAAATTGCTAGTGCTCCAGTTTGTGGGATGTTGCATAATATGAGACTCCCGTGTATGATTTATAACATTGACATCGCAGACTGTGCTGGTTAATGTCAGTCCTGGACTCCTGCTTTATATCAGCAACTATCAAGCTTTTTTGTTATCAATAAATAAGAAATGCCAAATAGCTTCATTTTGCTTTCTAGAAAAATGTACCTTTTTCAAAATTTTGAGCTGCAGATATTAATATAGTTATCTGATTATATTAATCAAGGAAGGAAGAAAAACAAAGGAAGTGACTCAGTTTTCATAGTGTTTATTCTCATTGGCAAGCTCTCTTTTGCCTCTCTGCCCCCACATACCTCCGTTTCAGGCTGAATTCATTCCACACAGATGTGAGGACTCATTGATGGTGGCTTGTATTTTCCAGTTCATGGGGCTACCCAATGTCCTTCTGACCCTCTGCACAAGTTAAAGCAGTTTTTGGAGCCTTACAGAACTGGGGAGGGGGCAGAGATAGTCCATTCTCCCCCCATCTTAGAAAGCTCTTCCTGCAACCAGCTTGAATCTGCAAACACGCCCTGGGTCCTTCGGGGCAAGCAGGGAAAAGACTTCATTGTGCCCATATGCCGAGTAGTACATCATGAATTCAGCTACGGTTTATGACAAACAGAGGTGCAAGTTGAGCTGTGCTTAAATGAGCCCCTCGTAACCCAGCCATGGTGGTGACTATGACGTGGCATCTTCACATCTGTTATCTACCCGTGCTTGCAAGCACTGACCTATGTTATGCAAGTTGCTGCTCCCATGTCAGCAGGATTCTTCTCCTAATAGTTTCACGGACAGGGTCTTTGCTTGTCTCTTACCTGTCTGTGTGTTTGTCCAAAGCCTTGCTATATTGGGAGGTAGGAAATCACTTCAGAGCTGAAGAAAAGATTCTTGTACAAATGAAAAGATGTTTGGACCTCTTAAATATCTCATAAGGATTCTTTTTATATAAAACAAATTATTTTTTTTTAGTTAAACGATGCTGGGTCTCTTCACCACTGGCCAGGTGCTTAATGGTAGTGTCCCCATTTTGAATGACTTTCATTTACTACCAGAATTTAATACGCTAGAGCAACGACATGGTGCTCATGGTGTTATTCCAATTATTATTCTAATTTGGACTAAGAGTGTTATGTTGGGCTAGGGACACATGCCCTCTTCTAAATCCAGTTAAATAATGAACCTAAATTTGTCTCTTTTTGTTTTTTTTTCCTTGAAGTTCTCTAAGCAAGCATCTCTCTGAGCAAGTTCTCATTGGTTCAAACAGAACCTGCTGGCTCAACAAAGATTATCGAGTTGTGAAGCAACTGAAATTCAGTGTGAAATTACATGGTGAAAAATGATACTTTTTCTCAGTCTTCTGGGTCCAATGAGATGCAATGTGAAACGTAGGACTTGAAAGCCTGGCTTTAGTCACATAATTTAGATCACTGAATATATGCAAATTTCCATTTATTGACCTGTACAGTAAGGCCATTTTTCATGGTTATATGGCAAGTCTCATAGTATCTTTTTATTTACCTAATGCGTGACATTCTAAATGTGAAAAAGAGAGAATCTTGGTTTCCAGGGCTTGTTAACGAGCTTCTCCTGAGGTTCAAATGTGATTTCAGTTCTCCACCAGAACATAGTTTAAAATTTCATAACAAGAGAAGGGAAATCAAAAGAACTCAAAATGCTGAGAGGGAAAAAAAGAAAGGAAGAAAGGAAAAAAAAAAGAACAGCACTTCATTTGGGGGAGGTACACCGTGAGCCCTGTGCTCTGGCTGAGCCTGCTTTGGGCTGGGGGATTGGACTGCAATCCTCTAGAAATACCTTCCAGCCTTGGCCATTCCATGATTTTGTGTCCACTTCCACGCAGCGTGAAGGCAGGGCATCAAAACCTGCTAAATGTTTCTGTTGTGCTTTTGCCTTCCATCTGTGAGCCAGTCACTCACAAAGCAGCCTTAATGCTCCCACCAGTATTAATGGAACAGCTGGGATGAAGGTATGGGATGGTTCCCAGAGGTCTATGTAGTGTTTCTGCTGTGCGTTAGTTAACGCTACCATAGTACCCTACCACTCTCTGATTATGCCTGTTCCCTAGATTAATGATTAGAGAGCTTTCTGGATGCTGTAAATAATCACTAGTCATCTGCTTACAAATAGGTAGCTTGGTCCTTGAATAAAGGGTAGGATGAACCTGCCCTGTTATTCACAGCTATTTTCTGTTCCTTATTTAAGCAACTTCAGTGTGAGAGGTTTTTATAACATAATGGACTAGATTGTAAATTAGATTATAATAGAAAGGACTCGATCATGAGAATACATTATGCATCTGGATATATTTATGCAAGTCCGTAAGTCTAATGGACTCAGATACTTGCAGAAGCCTATGCAGAATATAGCAATGGTGACAAATACTCTCCTGGATTGGAGTCTTGTAATTTATTCTGTTACTAAAAAGAAGATACATTGCTTTCTAGCAAAGAGCATGAAGATCATGTGAGTAAAACACGTAAAACTTAAAAGAGTTGAAGTCTATAGGTTAGTACAGAAAAATAAGAATTGAGTTCAAATAGGAAAAAGGCAGATTGAAGATTTTCTGTGTCTTCCTCCATGCTTTCACATTTTCTCTACATAGGGAAGTTACTATATAGTTAGGTAAGATGTGAATATATGGAGTATCAGCTATGGTTTGTTAGCTTCCCTACATGCACACATAATAATAAGATTAATTCCAGGTAGGAGGGCTTATCCCACTTTCAAAACTGAGTAAAAAGTGCTGCAGAGAGCTGCTCACAAAGGAAATGTGTATGTATTAATGACAACATGGGAAAGTCACACTGAATTCCTGTAGAATGAGTTCCCCATGGAGTCAAAGGCTTAAAGAATAGGCTCTTTGCAGCAAAATCCTATTTTTTCCTGTGAAATGGGGAACAGCTAGCAAAGTTTTGCATACCCTTTTCCTTTTACTCTACCTAAATTATGCTGCTCTAATTTTTGCCCTGCATGCACAACTATTGTATTTTACATACATATCAACTGTAAAACAATTTCATTCAGAAGCCTGTCACAATGCAAGATTATTGGAGTTGACTGTGAGATTAGAGCATTACCTACAAATGTGTGCTTTGCTGCCACTGGTAATGATATGCAAGCATGGCTTAAAACTGGAAGCAAACATACAGAAATTATCCAGTAGATACAGACGAAAGCCAGTTACTCAAGTCGCTCTTCATTTTTTTATGTAAAAAAAAAATTTGTTAAAGCTTCAGTTTTCAGCAATAAAGAAGATGAATATATGTGTGTGTAGATAAACACGTATTTAAAGCATGTATATATTTAAATCTTCTATATTTATATATTGGATTCTATATCTGTAAACTGTATATCTATATAACCATACACATATCTATATATCTCAAATATGAGAAAGGCCAAAATGAATGTAAATCTAATTCTGAACTGCTTGTCATCTTGTAGTATGAGAAATCAGTGCCAAATCAATGTAAAATCCTTTCTTATTTGATAGCATTTCATACTGGCTTTGTAGGGATGTCTATGACTAGGATCAGACTCCTGGTAGGCCAGTTTTCATTCAACTGGTGGTTAGTCCTTTTATAGGCCTCCTTGTCATTACCACCTTCAAAGCACAGGTCCTTTTAGACCGGTTATGTCTTGTTGCCAAAAAGTAATGTCCTTATGATAAACCTCCATCCCCTACCAGTCTCTTTTTCTGAACTACTAGTTTACAGTTTCCACCAAATCTGTTTGATTCATGGGGGGCTGTGACCTGGCCGTGCAATGTTTGACAAAGGCCATAATTCATTCAAGAGCCTATGTTGCTTTTATTTAGAAATGCTTGGTTTTGAAAGGAATTTAAAGGAACAACCTTCCTAAATCATTTATAAAGTACCCCATGATGCACTGCTTTTTTAACGTCCAGAAAAATCTTGATTTTTGTATACATGCTTACTTGATTAGTTTGTACAGAAAAAGGTCAGGCTGCTTCTATAAATTTGATACATCAGCTACCTCTAGCATAAATAAGAATTAACTCATTTTTTTTTCAGCCCAAGCTGAAACTTGGTAATTTGTTTGTATTCTTTATGGACTGGAATTGGGTTTTTTTAATACTGAATTTCGATTTAAATAATATATTCCAAATATTTACTGGCACAAATACACAAAAGCCATTGGCAGAACTTGTTGCTGTGAGATACTCAGTTCATAAGACATGAGCAATTTCCCTTATCTGGATACTTTGTGAAGCTAGCCAGACTCTCTGAGTAAAATCAGCAAAATTAAAAGTCTACACAAAGATACTGTTATCAGTCACATATTTGGTATTTCAATAGATATGTAAATATGTGAAGTAAAGAAACTATGCCCTGAAATAAATCCATTCACCTTCACAAATTCATTGTGAAAGACAGCATAGCACACAGGAGTGAGAGATTGTGCATCACCTCATTGACAGAAATACAGCTTATTTAGCTCAGATTTTGATTGCATTATAAGAAATTCTGTTGCCAGAAAGCTGAGTAAAAATATAGTAAGATGAAATTAATTGGCAAGTCTGAAGTAGTTGATCTTTTACATTCACAGACCTTTCCCAACAGACTTAACACCGTCGTATTTCATAGCAGCTCTTTTTCAGATAGGAACAAAAGGCTCTGCAGAGGAAGGATGACCTTTTTATCTTTGTAGTCAAAAAGCTCATAGTTTTATTTTTAGACATGATGCATGTGGTAAAATGGCCAAAATTTTTCCCCAGGTGCCAGGTTGTGAGTGGTTCTGAAGCAGCAGGAAGAATTTTGTTAAAGGAAATACTGTGGCAAATGCACGGAACACTTTACTATAATAAAGATGAGGGGGAGGGTGAAGGGAGGAGAGAGAGAGAAATGTAGAACTAAATGTCTCTGTCTCCTAAACACTCACAGAAGTGCTGTTTGAAATTGAGCAGAAATGGGCAAGCCCCACATTCCTCCTGTGGTCATAGAGCTTCCCACTCTTCTAATGCACTCCAGTAGACTTGCAGAGTTCAGCTGCCACTGCAGAGCTCACATCTGGTATGGAGAGCACGCTTTCATAATCCTAGAAATAATTCCGAAGTACCTACTCATCTTGGAAGCGGTTCACCTTTGAGACAGGCAGCCGTAGCGCCCTGCAATGAGGCCCTGCAGTCCTCCGCAATCGATTTTCTGTGCACAAGTGCTGGGTCAGACATGCTGCAGCTACCGTGCATCCCCTGTGCGTTTGTGGGGGAATTCTCAATGCCAGATCTTAAAACTGCAGGTTTCCAAGCAGGATTGTCTGCAGAGTCCCGGAGGGTGCTGGGCCCTGCAGCTGTATAGAAAGCTGCTTTGTAGTCAACCCAGTCTCCACCTACAGTGTTCAATGATTTACATGCCCGTGTGTTCGTATGCTAATTTGGGGGTTTATGTGCAGTAGGTCTAATTTATATTTGCCTGTTGGAGTCAATAAGATTCTTTTGGCTTTCTAATCTCTCACTGAAGTCAACAAGGGTCTCATTCTGCCAGTTGCCATGCTGAACAAACACTTTAGCTTAGCTCAAAACCACGTTGGGAAGTGTCGTTTCTAGGAGAGGAAGTAGAACCACATGCTGTGGAAGTGCTCCTGAGTTCCTCTGTCACCAACTGGGGCCTGGAGCTCTTTAAATTGAAATATGATTATTAGCGTTTTCACGTTTGTTTTTCTGGTTTGTACATTTAAGCTGAAGCTGAGATGGTGAGTAAAGATATCCATCCCACGCATAGCTGAGAACCAATTACTTAATTATTGCATCTGCTCTCTTTATTATTCGTCCATGCTCAAGTCACAAAATATCTGATCCAGAGCTAGATTCAGGTTTTGCTGGCCCCGAATCTGGAGAGTTTTTGAGGTATAGGTTTTATTTCAGTTTACTCTTGCCTATGATAAAAATGCAGATGATAGTAGGCATCCAAAGTCAATGAATAATCAAGATTTTAATCAGAAGAATAGGGTATTGTGCAAGCTAAAATTACTGTCCCGTATTCTTCCATAGATCTTTAATGAAATCACTGGGACTTCTTGAGTACGACTGAAGAAGAAAGAACCGATACCTAGCTTAAAAAATCAGAAATCATAACATAATGTCATATTTTGCAAGTAGATCAAAAAGAATACAGTTTCAGGACTGTCCTTTTAATATTTCATAAATAATTTCTGGTTACTCAACCCAAATTTTTCAAAAAGCTGCTGACAGGCTTATGGTGCTTACAATGAAAACAAAACAAAAAAAGGTCTTGCAAGGCCTGGAAGGCATGATGGCAAGTTTTTACAGGATTAGGCCCTAAATTAGAATGATTCCACATTTAAGGAAGAAATACATCTGGTAGGCAGAAAAAAAACTATGCATATTTATTTACCCAGGAGGACGTGAACTGAACTTAAGACATTTTTAGGCCAGTGATGAAGTGGAGAGCTTGGATGTATGAAGGTTTGGTTTTTCTTTAGACTTAGAATAAGACAGTTCAGAATGGACTGCTGAATCAAGCTCGTGAAAAGTATGCACTCGAACCTCCGGTGTGCCAAGAGGAGCACAAGATCCTTGTGCTGCGGGAGGAAAGAATGTGGTTGACTTGCTGAACAAGAGGGCCGAAGCTGCACCTGTGGGACGCTTTCACTGGGGGTGCAAGAATGGCTGCGGTATGTACATCACAGCTCAGGACAGATGGAAACAGCACGCTGAAAGGATGGCTTGCACTTGTTTAGTGAAACGAGACCTGTCTCAAGCCGTCTGAGTAATTTAGAGGAAATGCTGATCCTTCCGAACCTGCGGATTTGGATTTCCACTGGAATCTTGTCTGGTAAAGATTTAAACTTGATAAAGAGCCAGAACACAATTCTTAAACTTTCTTCTTTCTCCAAATCAGTGGAGAGACTTGGATTTGTTACATACCAAGGTCATTTTTCTCCCGGTAATGTGCAGTGATGTGAGAACTGCTCAGCCCAATCATTGCCCACTGGATGGCTTTTGCTCAGTGGAATTTTCCTCCAAAATGCTATTACAGAAAAATAGATAATACCTCTCTAGAAGCTCATTCTGTATTTCTCTGTTACCAGTAACAGTCACCTGTGGTTAAGAAACTGGGGCTTGTAGTTGGAAATTGCCTGGAGAGGACTGTTAAGAGAAAGGGTCGGACAGGACTAAGTTAACGTTACTCATAGGTAATTTTGCTATTAATGTGTGCTTACAGTTCTTAATCACCTCCAAACACTTACTCATTAATATGACATGATACCTTGGAGCTGCTTGATGAAAACATCATCTGTGCTGCATGCGAGTTTTCCATGAAAGCCTCTACTTTCCAGTTATTTTGGTGAGAGGTTTGAGTTCATTTGTTTCTTAATATCTTTCCAGATCTCCAAAAAAAAAAACGTTTGAAATGCCTTCATCTCCTTCAAACTAAACTGAAGGAAAAGGTAATTTCACTGAGTTGTATAAAAAAAGGAAAGAAAGGATGTGGGTTTTGTATACCTTCTGTCCATCACTACTAGTTGAGAAACTATTCCTCTACTACCTCAGCCTTTTCTTTATCTGTTATGGTTAAATCTATGATGTATACCTCTAGAAATCACTTACATCCTCTAGAGAATCATGGAGACTGTTTCTTTATTGGGTTGCCTCAGACGACAGTAATCTAAGCTCTTAACATGAGTCTTATATGCCTACATAACTTCATTAAAAATGAGTTTCCAGACAAAACCGAAAATTTTGCTAGAAATGGATTTGCAATAGCTAGCTTCTGCTGAACTCCAGTATCTCTTATCATTGTTTAAAACTGTGTAAAAAGTTCATAATTTGTCACAGTCTGTGACATAAATCAGAACAGAAAGATTTATAATTCAGCCATGCAGCATTAAAAGTTATTATACTTATTTTTTCATACTGGAAGCACATTACAAGACTGTTTCCATTAACTGGCGCAAGTTGGGGAGAATGGTACCACCTGAAATTAGCCACAAGTACTCCAAATAATGATCCATGTACTTAGAGGTGCAATATGCAATTTCAAGAGGAATTTTTTAGATATTTTTGTTCACATTAAGAGAGAAAAAATATCTAGAAGTAAAGACTAAATTGATAACAGATGATGAGAGTCAGCTGAAGTCCACGAGTAAATATTATGGGTTTTTTTGTAATGGACATAACCGCTTAATATCCATTTGGGAAGGAATCTGCCTATTTTAGTAAAACGTGTGCTTTATCTGTTAGATTCACAGATCTGAAATGGCTTCTCTTCTGTTTATATTCTGAATTATTAATGCAAGTATACCTAAATTAATCTTACATCCCTGCTCATGTAGAAGAGAAGGTCTCTAAGTGTTACGCTGCTGTGTTTAGAAGTCTTCTCGTTAATGAAGCATTATTTTGACCGCCTATTCCGTTATATGATTTTGTCCCCTATTTTTCTGTGCTGAGGTGCTTTCTCCACTGCTATTTTGTAGCATTTGGATATCCTTTTATGACAATTGTCTTTCCAGCTACCATTCTGCAGTTACAAAATCCATCATGAAAGCTAATATGCATTTAAAATATAAACATACAATGATAGATGAAAGGATTGTGAAACAGATAAACAGAGGCAGATGGTGCAGATTTAATTAATAAAAAACACAAACAGGAAAATAAATCTGCCGCAATGATTTAATGCCTGATTTAATTAAGAAAAAAAAGTCTTGGAGTTTAGTTATTTCCAGGAAATTTTATGCTATATTGTTTCTATTTGGAGAGAAATAGTTTGTATAAACTTGACAGGATTTTGTTTTGTGAACAATCTGACACATTCTGATTGAATTCCAAGAAATTTTGCTCCTTGCAAGGAGCAAAACTCAGGAGAAAGCAGGGAGTGAGGCTCGGGTCACTAGGTTAGACATAGAGAGGTGGAGTTTGAGGCTGAGCTCTCCAATACGAGGTTAATGCCTTAGTTTTTATGCTACTGACTGTCTAGCTGGTGGATTTTTGGCCAGAAGTTTTGCATCATGCTAAGAAAACCCCCGCACTGAAAATGTGTTCGAAACTAGGGGAAACATAGGGAACTTGGAGGTGTTCTGCCAAGTTGATATATTCCTAAAGAGAAGGCGAAAAATACCCTTTTTATTTAAAAAAAACCTGCACAACATTATTAACTACTAGTCTGGTTTTTTAGATATATTTCCAGATGATCAGAATTGGCTAAAAGAGATTAAAAAAATAAGAATAGAGAAAGCATTAAGAAAAAAAAGGTATAACGTTCTTGGCTCATTGCTTTGGATCATGCTGCTTCTTTTTACATAAAAAATTGAGGACTGTAAGTGCAAGAAGCATTGATATGGTTATCTGGGCTTTGATATAAGTTTGATATTATTTTACCCAAATGTAAGAGTTTGATTTTGAAATTTAAGCTATTCTCTAGACTGATAAATAAAATCAAATTTTCTTTATTCTCTGGAAATAGCCTGTTGTTGGCTTTCATTATTTCCAGTATTTCCATATTTCCAACAATGTTGGAGTTTGTCTGATGAGATTTTTCTCAATTGCTGCTACATGCATTGTGCTGTAAGAGACCAGCATTGAAACTATGTTGGTTTTTGTTTTGTGGAGTACTTCAGTGTCCGGAAAATAAAAATGAGAGAGGGAACCTTGTGGAGGCACGGAGGAGATGGGTCAGTGGAATTAAAACCAGAAAAAAATTGGGTTGCGTTTGTTGGGGAGTTTTGGCCTGTTCAACCTGGGAAAGACTAGTAAAGAAATAAGAGCATGACGGTGCTGCTGGAATTTGGTTTCAGGATTCTATCATTGTTTGTGGTGGTTTAGCTTTCTGAAAAAGGTTAACATTCACAATCCCAAAACAATGAGAAATAGTTGTCTTTCCCTATTAATGTTGAATCAAAGAAATTTTACCTTTTTTCCCCTCACTAAATTAAAATGAAAAATTTATTTTAGGTCAAGCTGAGATTAATTTCCTTATTGCCTTTTTAGAGAAACAAAACAATCAGCCACTGCTAGATTTTTCAGTGTTTCAGACACACCATTAGAGACTAGTAGGAAAGACGTTGGTTTACATGCAGCTTTCCAATGCTAAAATCAACTAAAACTGGACACTCTCAAGGGCCTGGGAGTGACACGGGGACATCAGCGCGGTCTGACCCAGGTCGCAGGCAAGCCCCATTTGCAGGATGCCCTGCAGACAGCGTGGGGTCAGAGGGGGCTGGAGGGCTGACGTCTCCAGCCTCCAATCATCCAGCTGCTCATGGGTTTTCAAGCACTGGTTATGTTGATTGAGAGCAGTCCCAGAGTGACAGAATCATTCTTATCGATCCGCTTTCTGCTTCCATTTGCCACACAGAAAAGGCTGTAGCTGCTCTCCTTGAGTTTGCTGGTGTCTCCTCATCGCTGTCAGCCTGTCTTCCTGGCTGAGTGAGGGCAGATTCTTGGCTCTGGGAGCATTTTTGGGAGGGCATCTGTTCCCTGGCACTCCCTCCTTCAGCTATACATCCTCTGTTTGTGTGTACATGTGAGAAGAGGGTGAGATTTTGCTCCCTGGCTTGTGTTTTGGTAGGTAAATAATTCTGTAAAAAACCCATGAAAACTTCAAAAGTCCTCTCATTAATTTATTTAACTAATTCTATCAGTATCAGAATACCATTCTGGTCCTATTGATAACTTCCAGGAAACTCAACCGTTTTTTTAAAACTCCTACTCAGAACTAGTGTTGTAGAATAGGTCTGGTACCACAACGTACTTGAAATATTATAGGAATTGTTTTTCTCCCCTAATGATCCGTAGGGGTTGTCTGTTGGTTTTATATTGCTTTATACTGTTTTATATGTTGACTGTTAATCTTGCTTATCCTGTATAAAAAGAAAAACAATATAGGAATTCTCTTTTTATCTGCTGCATTTAAGAAAAACTCCCCTCTCAGGGAGTTCTACTGGTTTATATTGAAATCTTAGTCCTCTGGTATAGATACTGATTATTGTCCGATTATGGAGCAAAGTTTATTAGCTAAAAGAAGTGGCATTCCTTTTTTTCCAACAGGACTTATCCTTGTTTCCTGAAGCAAAATAAATCTCAGAAATGGAACTACAAATCTAGGTTAGGATGACTTACAGGGAACTAAAAAAAGATGCCAAAATTAAGCTGGAAAGGTTTTATTCTGATATTTTCTGATGTATTTTACTGCATTTTAAATGGAAGTTTACTTTGTCACTTGTAGGTATAGGAGATAAGGAATGCAGTGCGGTCATTTGTGCAGATATTTGCAAGAGACTATCTACACAACCTCACTTGCCACCTTCTATGTAGGCTAATGTTCATTTAGCAGTCTTCATAGTACAAGCCTTTCACAAGGAGGCTTTCATTCCTCATCTGCAGCATTCTTCAAAATCTGTCTTGCTGTCAGGCTGTTTTAGGTTTTTAATAGGTGCACAAAATCTTACAGACTTTTAAGTCTCCTAAAACATGCACATGAATAATGCCAAAGTTAAAATTCACATGGGTGAGAAGTTTCACAGATAAGAGACCATCTACTAAGAAAGCATGTGGTTGCCCTGTGAGTGCAATTGGAGTTGTAAACATTATCTGGTAAAAGTGAGGTTTCCTGGGGCTGCAGTAAGTAAAGCCTGTTACATCTTCTGGTATTAATCATAATAAGTGTTTTATCTTTGGCTGTCATGTTTAGTTTCTGCATGCAATTTACCTCTCAGGCAAGCTGTTCACGGTATCGGCCAAGCTTATCTCTGAACTTATGGTCTTCAAGTACCTAAATGTATTTCCACCAGAGTTCCCACAGTTAATGTGACAAAAGCCAACATAAGTGCTATTTTAAGACTGCACTGCATCCCTTTACAGAAAAATAGCGTCGCTTGTATTCTGATCACTCCTATCAACCAAAGCAAAGCTTAACTGCCTTCACGAGTCCTACATTCTACTGTAATTTTATTATTACCTATTTTCAGATGGACTTTCTATACACACACAGAATTTATCTTGACTCCAAATGTCGCTCGCACGTGTTATCTCCTATCCTCTTAAGTGCGTTTACTGCCACAAGACTTCCACATACAAAGCGTGTCATGATCTGTCTGACTCCAAAGGTATGTTTAGCAAGATGCAAAAGCGTGAAGGAAACACATGGTCCTTGTCTGAAAAAGTGTACCAGCAAAACAATCAAATTGCTTCAGGAGATCCAGCAATAGTCCTCTGAGAGAAAGGCAGGAGAAAAAAAAAATGAAATGCCTTGCACAATTTTGTGAGGGGCTCTATTTGCCCGATGATTCCAAAATGATATGGAGAAAGAGGTCAAAGATTAGACAGCTCTTAATATTCTACTCTGCATGACCCATCTCACTGCAATACTCTCATGATCTGCTAATAATCCCTTATAATTAAGCTTCCAGCCTAATATTAAAATGTAATCCACACGAACACCAATCAGAGCAT
Organism: Coracias cyanogaster; assembly: GCA_033124195.1. Taxonomy (NCBI): domain Eukaryota; kingdom Metazoa; phylum Chordata; class Aves; order Coraciiformes; family Coraciidae; genus Coracias; species Coracias cyanogaster. The sequence continues at coordinate 89,796 of JAVSBS010012998.1, read as the reverse complement.
ACAGCAAGAAGCGGTTGCCACTTTGAGTTGTGCATGGCAGGCATTATACATCTTTAATTTCAAATCTTGAAAACATTTGGCCCTCAAGGTAAAGACAAGTGAAGTTTCAATTCGGATGTACACAAATACGATACAACACATCTCCTTCAGACCCGCTGCTGTCACACTTTGCCTGCACGATGCTGCTTGCCAAAAGAACACGGCAACGTTGCTACTGTGAAAACGGAGACTGCGCTTGATCGCTACCTTGACATTTACAGAGAGCGTGAGTGCCCAACAGATGTTGTAGCAGCCCATCAAATAAATGACCCTGGTTCATAGTTGGTAAACTCTGAATGTGGCCTCCTGGCTTGGGTTTTACGTGCAAGCTGAGTGTGTGTGTGTGTGTGTGTGTGTTACAGCAGTCACCACTGTAGGAGAGTCAACTGTTTGCTCCTTGCGCCGGTGTTAACTCTAAGAACTCAGCTGAAGTTACAGTGGTAGAGCAAATGTGACATGATTCAAAGTGTGTTTCTGTCCCATTGACATTTGCTATTGAAGATTCCCCTCGGTGGATTAGTGCGCTCTCAAATTAGTTGTCATTGGTGTGGTTGGACTATTCTGCATATTGAAATGGAGGGTTCCCTTTCCTCCTCATTTTCCCATGCGTAAGACTAAGAAATTTCTCTCTAAAAACAACTTTTTGCTCTTAAAAATGTAAAAAAATAACAGTTCTGTATACTAGACTGATGTAAGAGAAGCAAATTTTTTTTCAGAATTGAGGTAAATATTGGAATGTGCCAATTCCTTTTAGTCCAAAAGATTCTTAAGCTAACTATTCCCATGAGATTGCGGAACATAAAATGGAAACTGAACTGCAGCAGTAAGAAGAGTTCGAGGGAAGTTGTGGTGGGGGTATTAGTTCATAGTAACCTTTTTATTGGCCTTTCAGATAGAAAAGGACAGTTTTAGCTTTTATGAGTTAAGCTAGAGTGAGCCTATTGTGAACCATGGAACATACAGGTTTTCCGTTCGAATAAAGCAGGAAAAGACTGCAGTTTAAGATGCCGATAGTTATTTCTCATTTCTTTAATGAAGCTTTGAAAACTAGCTAAGAATGTTTTCCAGTGATGGCATATAGTGGAACTCTAAACATCTAATTAGTGCCTAGAGAGCTGCCTAACTAGGAACCGCCAGTGGTATTAATATCCAATATATATTGCTTTAATTAGCCAAATCCATAGGTCAACATTAACACCAATTTTCCAGTCCTGGAAAACTTCATTCCAGAATTTGACACTTGGGTTCCTACAGCTGCCAGGCAACCTCCATGAATGGCCAGGGCCAACTGAGGCAAGAGTGTGAAGGGCATGAGAATGGATATTACTTGGAGCACAAAGATGGGTTGCCAAACATTGTCCACGTGTCGTTGTAGAGTGGAATTGCTTTCCAATTTTGGAAGGAACAAGCTGTGACAAGAGAAGCTTTATGTCATCAATGGTGAGATTGACAGAAAGGATGCAAAGGACGTTTCAGAAAAGAAAGACAACAGGCAGCGCTTGCAGCAGCTCTTGTGGCTGGCTTTACTGACTTTAAAAGTCAGTGTTACTTTTCTCACACTCTGGTCTCCTTTGACTTTCAGAATTGCTTACAGAAACGATGATAATTATTGCTGTCTTTCAGCACTATCTTCTGGGTTGGTTTTTGTGGTGTTTTTGTTTGGTTTTGGGGAGGTTTTTTGTGTATTTTGGCTTTGGAGTTTGGTTGGTTTGGGGTTTTTTTGAGGTTTCTTTTATTCTTTACAAGAAAAAAATAGAAAAAGAGCCCATGGAAGGAGAGAGCAAGTAGACAACAGAAAGAACACACACTTAGTTCCTTAGACCTGTTACTGTCTTGAAGGTCACATTAAGATTTCATTTGGTTTCCTGCTCCTTCCTTCATTGTAAAATCTAGATGAAACTATAAGAAATAGCAGAAAACAAAGCTAAACCCATATTTTCAGGAGAGGAATGGCACTAAGCATGGGCAGCAGCCTGGCCATGATTTTTCAGGGCACGACATGATGATAGTGTAGTAGATAGACCATTCATCTTTGATGGATAGAAATACACTGAAGTTTTTCTGTGTTTTATTTCTTCATGCTGTATTTGCAAAGCAGTACAATAAAATCTATGTGGCATATGGCAATACCAGGAAAATATTGTTACTGGTTTGTAAGTAATTGGAATTGAGTTGCTGGAAAAATTTGAAGAGGCGTGTTTCCAAGATCTGTGATACAATTTCGTAGTAGCACAGTAAGACAAAAATAAATGGATTTGGGTATACATAAAATGGAAACTAATGTATTAATCTAATTTTAAGCGAAATTAATCCTTATGTGCTTAGTGAGTGCCATCTCTGTGGTTCTCATCATGTGTCATTTGATTAGTTTACTTTCACTGCAGTCAGTGAAAACTTGATCAGAGTAAGTTTAAAGACTAATAAAGATCATGGCTGGTGGACGTGCTGGGGCAGTTAAAATACTGATGATTTCTTAAATTGTGAGAAACCTCTGACTAGGATGCTAGCTTGCTCTGCGTATATTATTTATGCAAATCACATCAATAATTGGCAGCCAGGTATTATTAATTAGGTGAGAGGCAAAACAATAAATGCAGTAAATTTGTTTACCTGCCATTAAGCTTGATCTTAATATATATTTGATTATACCTTGTACTACATTCAAAAAGAAGGAAACGATGAAAAAGTTTGTGGTGGAGAAGGCAGGAGGCAGACTTGGGGTAAGGAACAGCGAGATTGGCTATTGATGACCTGGAAGATTATTTGGTTTGGGGTATTTTCCCACATTTTTATGCTCATATACAGGGTTACACTGCAAGATACCAGAGGGAGCAGGCCCTGCTGATTCTTAAAACCCATGCAGATATGAAGTAATGAAAGAAAAGGGAACAAGGACAATGTATCTCTGTCTTTCCCATAGTGACTAGTAAATCTACCTTGGCATAGTAACTGAGAGACCTGTATCTCTTCCTACAGTATCTCTGATGAGACGCAGGTGAAAGCACTGGGAGTTTGCCAGACTAAGGACTGGGTTATTTAGCATACAGAGACCTAAATTTCAGACTTAATTTTGACAAGCCCAAACGACCACTATCACAGATCTCAATTCTAGTTATAAGCCCAGATTTTCCTGGCTTTGCATTTAACTTAGGCTGACAGAACTGTGAGGGGGAAAAAAAAAAAAAAAAGGTTAAATAGTCTAAATTTTTGTTATAAAAGAGAATATATAAGGAAAGGACATATTTCAGCGAAACCTTGAAAGCTAGTGCTTCTTGTATTAGCCTAGCAGCTAGTAAGAGCAGCGCACAGGGTTGTCGCGATAGGGCTCTGTAATACCCAAACCAGTTCAGAGCAGTGATTCCTCAGTGGGAGTCAGCATCCATGCTGGAGCAGTACCGCATGCAGAGCCTTTGGGAAGCCCTATTCCTCTTCCAGGGCTGTGTAGTTTATTTTGAGAGCCTGTATCACGAGCATTACTGGCTGATGTAGGCAGTCTGCTCCATGTAAAGAGGACGTGGGGGCATGAGGCGGTTGAACTACAGCTCTTGTGCATTTTGTGATGGCACTGACAGGTGGAAACACTTTAGGCTTAAAATTAAACACTTCAAGAGTCCGATGTGTTAAATTTCTTTTTTATTGAAACTATGACTTTTCTAGAATATAGATTCTCCACGTGCAAAAATGTTGAATGTAAATCACTATTTTTATCCTCTTGCAAAAACGCTAGAAGTTTCAGGGAAAGAGACAGGTCTAAGCACTGGTTCATACTGGAATGAAGAGCCCAAATTACTGGGGACAGGGTGTGGCCAAGTGGGAGATGAGGAATGACGTAAAGATTGTAGACAATCAAATCATTATGAGCTGCCTCCTAGGTAAAAAGCTTGAATTCAAAAGTGTTGATGTTATGTTTGACTCTGCAACCTTAATTTCCTTTTCTTACCCGTTTACTTGCTGCTGTGTATGTATTTATAAGTAGAGCCCTGCCAGATTTAGACATTCATGCAAATACTTGATCTGGCAAATACACTTTAAACTTAATTTCAGCCTGACTCCACACTTGATAAATTATATTTAAAATATACTGCGGACTGAATCTGTGAATTTTTATGTAGAGCTCTTAAAATATTCTAAACTGTTACTTAGTTCATATTTTTTGAAAACCTATACGGAGGTTTGTTGCAGAATTTCTGTTCTGACTTCCAGACTGCAAGGCACATTCTGTGGCTGTTTTCTACAGTTGAAGATTTTCCTGCCAACTGCTTGTAGAGCTTCACTTCCAATCTGTCCTCATGGAAACCACTACAAGATAGGGGGATTGTTTATTTTTAAGCGTTTGAAACTTAGGTTTTGCTCAATACTTGAACCAGTGAAAATTAAATTAGCAGAAGGCCTTCCTTTTGCTTCTGTAGATTTCAGACCAGGTTCTGAGTGCTATTTCATTCCTATACAGTTTGTGCCCTTTTCCCCTTCAGATGCCTTGACCAAAATGAAAATCCAAATAACAATGAAATTACTTTTAGTGCTTCTCCTCTCCCTGCCTTACTCCCCCTTTTGCCCAATATCAAAAGGTTAATGAACCAAGTCCACAGTGTTTAGATTTTGGGGCAAGTACAAAGAAATATGTTGTGAATAGCTGATAAGTGGCGTGATCAATAATAGGGAAACATCTTCCAGCTGGCGTTATATAAAGGAAAAATTATCAACAAAGACCCTGGCATTGTCAACGTTCGTTTGGAATATATTGATAAGTTACAGGTTAGTCACTGCATTTTAAACAATTGTCACGTTGACCACTGAACCGTGTATATTTGGATCATCAAACATGCTAAAACTCTATTTCTGAGTGTAATGGCAGGCCTTTAAATTGTGCCTGATGAACTTCTCCATAGCGCAAACTCAGTAGCTTTCTAACAGGCCTTTTTCAAACATTGCTTGCTGCCATGAACCTTGTTCAAAACAGTAAATACAAAAGCAAAGAGATGTTTCAGCTTAAAAGCAGGCATTTTCTAGGTAACTGAGGTATGGTTATTTTTAAATAAGTTTGCTTATTCCCTCTGAAGACTGAATACTATTTGGCAATCATGAATAAAATTCCTGAGTAGCAGTTCTGTAGGTTCTAGTGTAACTTCTGTGGCACTATATTTTGATTAACAAACCAATTGTCTGATGTTCTCTGAAACTTCTGGTGCTATGGGCATGTAATCGTACCTAACATTTGAATTTGTTAGAATTATTTTGAGGAAGAAGCAGTGTCTTAGAGGAGATCCCATGGGTATAACACAGAAATTTGTTATGGAACTGTACCTGTAATTTATGTAGATGAAAGGCTAAGGAGAAGCGCATGCTTTCATATGCACAACTTTGTGGTGTATCGATTAATTGCCCAGGAGGATTCATGCCTTCTACACAGTAAAATCTTGGTCCTATGAAAGTCAGTGGGAGTTTTGTTGTGGACTTGCAGAGAGTGAGGATTTTGCAAAAAACAAAAGTTAAAAGGATTATTGGATGTCAGCTGATTTTGCAAAATCCATTTGCAATTTCACCTTTCCAACTCTAATAATGAACAAATTACTTGAAAAAGTGCCTTCACAGGGAAGAAAATGAAAAGTTGTTCTGATTTTGAGTGAAAGAATCTGGCAGATATTTTTCTTTTAAACTACTGCCTTCTCCCTAACAAAAGTTGTCAACTCCCCAAAGACAAACTACTGTCTGAGACCTTAATGAACTTTTCTGTCAAGAAAATAACTGCTGGTTTGAGATGAGCCATGAAAAAAAAAAAAGCCTAGATAATGAAAAAACATTTGCTTTAGTTCTTTTTCAGATTAGTTTATTTTAGAAGTAACTAATATTTTTGACAAATATTTGCATCTGTATTGCCTAGGTAAGGGCTTGTGGGGATCTAAAAATAGCAATGAGGGCAAATTTAAATGCTCATTAAGGATTAACACTTCTTCCTTATACAAAAAAAATAGGAATAATGTTAGGAGTAACACATCTAGAAAGAGTGCGGTTTTAAAAGTATCCCTGTATTTAAAAGCAGCGGGAGTATTTGAAACATCTCTGGAATCTGTAGCGTTTATAAGATCTATTTATTAGCTGCCACATGCACAACACTTCTAGGAATGAATAAAACCATTTAAACATTTCCCAGGACTCCTGAGACCGAGGTGTGTGCTTTGCATGTATATATAAAGCATAAATATGAATGTGTCTAAGTGTGTGGGAGGGAAGAACTATTTTCCCTTCTTCCTCTCAAGAGAATGCCTGAAATTTAATTGAGGTAAAATAAATGTTCTTATCAGAAGGCACAATGGACCTTCCCAGTTTTGTTTGTGGCAGAGTTCAGGAGCCCTCCCCACGACTTACTCTACCTTCCCCCACTTCAGATATTAACCTGGACATCATGCCTTCCAAACATTAAATGAGCTGCGCGATGTTTTATTACATTTCTCATGTGGCTGAGCTTAGTGTGGCTTTTAAGCGTTCCTCGGTATGCCGTGCTTACGCAAGTTATTTTCTGCTGTGGATTGTTGATGCTGCAGCAGCAGATAGAGTGATGTGCCTTGAATTCCAATGAGGAGAAGGCGTTGGTTTATTTTGGTTTTTTGAGTACAGAGTGAGTATTTTGAAAATATTTGTAACTCAGATTTGTCTCTATTTCAGGCTTAATGCATTAGAAATCGTTTTAAGTGCTGCTTGGGAAGAATTGTATGTCTTTAGAAACTAATTTAAAATGCCATTATTTGTAAAGTATGTTGTTTATGAAAATCTGTTTTAGCTGGTGGCTTATATTACATTTAGTGCGGATCTCCACAAAATGCAAATGAACAAACAGAAAGCCTAGAGCACTGAAAAGCTAATTTCTAAGAAACTGATTTTTATGAAAGTTGGCAAAAGCAATGGGTAGAAAGTTTGCCATCAAGAGCCTGATTTGTGACTAAATTAGACTTTCTTTCATTGTACTAAATTACTTCTGATCTTGTCCTGACAAATTAGGGAAAATTTATAAGCAGTGAGGTGGGCAATTGAAGTGACGCGTATATTTTCTCAACCTCCTTTAGGGGGGATTAAAACCTTTCAGTGTGTTCTATCCATCTGCTTATTTAGCGCTCGTCTGATTGGAAGCAATCCTTTCCTCTTCCAGCAGCGATGCTTAGATCCCTAGTTCTTAAGGGCTGTGTATGAAACAGATTTTAAGGGATCCAGCCCTGATTAGAACAGTTAGCCTGTTAACGTCCTATGTATTTACAGTGGATTATTTGAAGGGAAGCAGGGGTTAAGTCAGCAGGTCTCTCGGCTTCCCCAGGGGTTAACCTGGCAGCCTGTTTGGCACACACAGGAGGGCTGACAGGTAGCAGGATTTGTCTAAGCAGCGTGCACGAGAGCCAACAAGGAAAACTGAACGCTCTGGATTAGTTTTGGATTATGTTGTCAGAGTGAAGCCTGACGGACAAACTGCAGAGGAATAAAATGCAATCTGTTTGGGGGAAGAGACAGCGTGCATAGCTTTCATTTTTCAAGAAATGACAAGAAAAATCATTAATAATTTCTAAATCCAAGTCCATTAACTTTTCTCTTTGTTATCCCAAGATGGTTTTTTTTAACGTGATTTTGCCACTGTTCCGTATCTGTTCTTTCTTGTGACAGATGGCAAGATAAATACAAAATTGCAATAGTAAAGTACAAACCAAAGGGAAAAATATCTAGAAATCATAACACCTGGAATTGCTTAATGTGGACTATTGGGGGTGGGGAGGGGTGGTGGTTTTTCTCTTTTTGTGGTGAAAGATAAAGTTGAATATAATTTACATACTTTTCCTGTTCTATAGATTCCTCTATGAAATCATCATTTACTTCCAAATATTGGAAGCAATATTCCATTCTTCTTTCCGTTAAAGCAATTGCATTATCAATATTACTAACACAGTTGATTCCTGGTTTTTCTTCATCTGTTTCATTATTTTACTGCTCAAGTACTTAATGTTTTACAAGAGGGGGAAGAACATTGAAAAAACCACTAACAAAAACAAAGAAAAAAAACCTTTTTTTTTTTTTTCCACCAGAAAGAATTGCATCATTTTTCATTGAAGTGTGCTTGTCCTTTCACGTACCATTTAGTTTGTTAACAATGACTTATTTGGCCTTAGAAGAATAGTTCCTGTTCATGAACTTCAGTCAGATTTGATTTTTCAGAAGGTTACTTGGGGGAGGGAGCAGAGTAGGGGGTGCAGGCAACAGGAAAGAGTGGGGGTTGCCTACAGTTTCTCTGTTACAATAAAAAAAAGAACACAATAAATGTAAGCTGGCAAATAAACTCCTACTTAAGGACCAAACAGTGTCAGGGAAAAACTGTAAAAAGTATTGTGGACTCGATCTTTGTTACTCAGGTTTATTTCAGGTTTTGCCCAATTTATTTTTACTAAAATGCCAAAGCCATTTTATGGCATCCTTAATACAAGAAAAAAAATATTTACCAGTCACAGCTGTTTGGATTATGTTGTTGCTCAGGTGTTAGAGAGTAAAACAATTAATAAATGTATTAGAGCTAGAATTGTAATAGTGCAGCCAAATAATTTGCAGGAAAACATTTATATGATAGATTTTTCTTTTTTTCTGCTTATGAATTATTCAGATGTAGAATCAATGCATTTGGTTTTGGAAGAGTACAGTAAATCTTGGTCTATTTACTATTGTATGCAGGTTTTGTGGCTATTTGGTACATTAAATTTGAGGTGAGTTGGGTTCATTTTCAGTGAGCATATGAAACGTACATTAAGTTTCTGTCTCCTAATCAGTGATATAAGATTTTGCTGCTAACATTCCCAATTATATTTCCCTAAAATGTGTTATAGCCGAAAAAAAGTCTTGCTAGCTATTTTATTTACTAAATTATTCTTGAAAAGTCAGTAGAAAAGTATGAGGACTTGCTGTAGCCAGCTTCTACTTACCAGTGTAGAATTTGCTGGTGGTTATTAACTCGGCTTTGGCTAAAAGTAATGTTGTATTTTCCCTTGCTGCAGTGAGCCCATCTGAATGTAAGACACCAAGGCCTCTCGACTGAGTTATAAACGCTGATTTCCAGTTGGCTGCTAGTGACCTTGTTTAATAAGGGAAAAATAGAGAAAGATTTTTGGCTTCATCATAAGATCTTTATAGAAAATTTCTGGAGAGTATCTCTTGGCTGAGGGAAGGGGAAAGAAGGAACTTCTCTGCAGCTGCTCCCATGCCAGTGTTACTCCCTCCGTTTAAAATAGCAGAGTGGATGATGTAACACAGTATCGCTGTTTTAATATTAGATGCTACTAAGTGTGTGTGCATATATACATCAGCTTGCTCAGGAAATAGTCTCAGGACATTATCTTCTGCATAATCTTTTAGAAGTATTAGCTGGCTAGCTGGGAGTGTGACTAAGCAAGTAGTAAAAAACATCTCCTATACAGTAAAATGTTTATGCCCAAACACACCCTGCACCTCATATATGCTGTTGGCTGACTCTCTAGATCTGTAGAACTTCTTCCTTAATAGGAAACAACAGCAAAGAGAGAATGTACAATTTTAAAACATAAATATTCTTTTAATATTAAGCTTGTGCTTCATTGCTTGTCTGACTCAGAGTGGCTAGATTTGGTCCTGGAAGAGCTGTTGCTGGTACATTTTATTCCTGTTTTGCAATGAATGGATAGAAGTCTTCTAAAAGCCATGTAATCTCTCTGGGCTTCTCTTTCCCCTTGAAAATAGTAATAGTATTTCACAGAAGTTTTAGAGACAGAAAATTATGCTTTAGGGTTTTTTTTCTAGGTAAAAGGTCAGTGATTTAATTGTACATCGTTTTCATCACTTGTAACTAATCAAGCTTTTAAAAAACTTCTAGCTCTAAAATTTCAGTCCAGATGAAAATTTTAGTGGCATTGTAAATCTTTGTTCTAGTTATGGCTATTTCATCAAGAAACAAGAAACAAGTGGTTTTTCAACCAATTTGAAATGACCAGACAATTAGATTGAGACAGCAAGGCCAGATTTTTTGGTCACCATAAAGGTAAAGGTACATGGAAGAAAGTGCTAGAGCAGCAAAGGATATGTTTAAAAGGCAAACAAAAATTAAATGGTTTGCTACAGATACATTTCAGTTTTGTAATCAGTTGTCCACAATGAGGAACATTTATTTTCTTAGTTTGCTTGCATCCTTTTCAACTAAGGTAAGTATTACAGGTTCAGATTTTTAATTAATATATATTGTCAACATTGTTTATATAGAAAAGAACTAGGAAAATTCACTTGTTTATTAATCTGTTTCTGTGGACATTCACAGTATCCTTATTTGCAAGCTTAGGTATTTGAACTAGTGAATAGGCCTGGGACATTTTCCTTCCTGCACGCTTCAAAAATAGCTGTTATAAACATCTCCATAACCTGTAGCTGTCAAGTGGCTATTGCATTTATTGCTGAACTAGAGTGAAAACTCAGCAAACGTACACAACAGTTGGGACGAAAGGTCAAAGGAAGCTGCAGAAACATACAGGTATAGGTGCAGTATAACATATGTGAGAAATTTAATTAACAGCTGCTCACGGTAATATAGAGCAATATCTAACGGTGAATGAGAGTCAAGGCTTCAATATCAGTCTACAGTGAAAAGCCATCACTTCTATTAGCACAGCATTTTGCAGTATCTTTTAAATTAATCAGTCTCTTAAGCTCTCCCTGGAAGGAATACTATGTAAGTCATGGCCAGCAGGAGCTGCATGCTGCTGGAGTTTGTCCTTCCTGAAGACAGGTCTATTCCATGCCTCCATAACTTTTCAGAACTGATCACAGTTTGCTAAGGCTGCAAATCATTATTCTGTGGGAATAAAAACAAGCAAAATGCTGTTAATTCTGTTTACTCAGCTTTTAAGCCTGTCCACTTTGGGCCAATTGTCTGACCAAACTCGGGTTAGTCATTGATTTGTCATGAATTTATGGGAGGTGACAGAGTACAATAAAAACCATCACAATGCTCCTTTTTGTCACATTAGTAATAGCAACTTTAGGAAAACTTTAATATCCTGTCCCCTTTTTCATATAGGAAAAGTTAGACAATAACGCGTAGAAATAACTGAAGTAGTAAATTGTCAAGGGGCATACAGTTTTAATGGAAATAAATCCATAAAACTATTGCCTATATCCTCCTGTTCTAGGGGAATAAAAGCCCGCATGACTTATTTATGTGAAGGCATTTGTTAGGTATGCACACTAATGAAACCTTCCAGGCTACTGAAAGAATACGACTCTGGTATTGTTAACGTTACTTTAACAAGACGCGATGCAAAGAGTAAGCAAAAACCGAACTTTTCCCTTAGTTGATTTACTTGTATATCATATTTTATTTGGCAGTGTATCATCCTTGGTTCTGTGAGGTTTAAATTACATTGGTGGTTCAAAACCTGACCTCAAAAGAAAGACCTCTCCCAGCATTTAGTTCTCACTGTCTATAACTCAGTCTGCTGCTGCCTTCTGGTATGACCCTTCAGGCAATATGTAGGCATAAGAACTTATTTCAGAACTAGAACTATAGTTCTACTCTGCTCTGTTGCAGGTTGCATGCAAAGGCTCTTTTTATCTCTATTTACATATAATAAACAGGGCGATGAAATATTCTGGTTTGTCTAGCAATGCAGATTCTGTCCTGGTGTTTCAAGGACGACTTCTGCATACTCTTTTGCCCTGGATTCTTATTAGGGATACCGAGCACGCTTGCACTACTGCAGCAAGAGGTGACGCATTCCCAGGGCTTTGGTAGAAGTGCATCAGAAGAGCCCACGTGAGCAGACAAGGGCTGTGCACTCCCACAAGAAATAGCGCAAAGTATCCCCTCTCATGCTGTCTCTGTTAGGTTCTATGGCCTAGCATGAGAGATCCGTTTTAAAAAAATCTTCTTTTTAATATGATCACCCTAAGCAAAAGCCAGAGACGCACACTCGCTCAATAGCCACCTCAGAATTTTGTAGTCTCAAATTGAGCACGGAGAACCATAGCAGAGGTAGAAGAGTGTTTTGAGTGTATGTGGTGGTGGCGGGGGCACAGGTTCTGAGTCCCCTGTGTGGGGAGAACCACAGCCTTGATGCTGTGAGCTGAAAAGAGCCTAGCTCATCTTTGAGACCTCAGTGCTTTGCAAGGTGGTAAGTGAGAGATAGCACAGCTTTATCTGTGAAAAGAGCAGATACAAAATTGTTAAGCGACGAAAATAGCCTGAACTAAAAGAATCCACTTGTTAGAGAAGTGAGAGAATTTCTGCCTCTCTCCTTCCTCTCTCTTCTTTCTCTACATTTTTTTTCAAAAGAGAAGAGTGATCACCAAAATACTTTTCACAGGTTCACTAATTTTTCTGACTTGAGTTAGAAAATAACCCTTTGGAATACAAGCTTGAAATATGACATCCCAACACATGATGGGACAGAGATCTCCACTGTTCACATGCAAATTGATGCCACCAGGCTCCTCTGGGTTACGCTTGGCAGTGCTGTTCTGGTTCTGAATTTTTCTGCTTCTAAGTCTTGTATCTCCCTGATTTCTCAAATAAATTTTCGTTTTCGTTATCCCATTAAAGACAGCAAATTCACAATGTACGTCCTTCCAACCTTCCAACTTCTACATCTAAACATAAACTCACAATATATATTTAGTTTGTAGGAGTTTACAAGTTGTAAGAGTGCGTGGATGATGCATCTCTACTTCCACCGTTGACTTTGTGATGTTTCTCACTATATGCAGGCCTGTGAGACTCTGAGTGAGAGACCAGTTTTTCAATATTAGCTTTTTTTATACATAGCGGCCCTCCTGCATTTACAGGTCATCCAAACTCTACTTAAGCAGTGACATCCAGCGCACAGGTTTGAGAGGGCTTGCAGGGTTAATTCTGTCATTACTGTGTTGACATGAGGCATGTTACAGCTTTCAGCTGAAAATGTTACTTGTAATCTTTTAATCCCAAATTAGGTCAACATTTTATCAAGTTAATCTAACATGAAGATTAATTAGGCTAGTTAACGCACGCACAGAGGTTATTTGTTTTGAGTCTACATTTAATCAGGGAGTTAGTCCTTAATACAATAGACAGCCTCCCTCCTGCCCCCTAACCTGAGCTCCAGCTCGTTCCATCATTTTGAGATCATGCACTGTTTAGGACATAAAATTAGGGAAAACCAAATTTAATTTCTTTTTCAATCCATCTACAAGCCCGGCTGAAACAAAACCAATCCCTTGTAGCATGAGAGACATGGATTTTTAAAAATCATGTAGATTTGCAAAACTAAATCTATCATAGAAATTTTTTTTAGGAAAAAAACCAAACGATTAATATTAAACTGCTCTGAAATGTAGTTTGAAATAATTCCATAGCTTTCCAAGATAATTCTTTGTGTACCAATTATCAGCATTTGAAATGTGGAAGATGCGTAATGTTTCCTAAAGCAAGATTGATCCTACCATTTAATCCTTCAGGCTACAAAATGCAGCATGGCAGAAAAACCCTGTAGAGAGAAATGTGCCGGACAAAATGGAAGATTTTATCAAGAGAACTGCTCAGATCTGCATTGGAATTTTTCTCCAAATCAGCCTTTCTCAACAGCTAACAGAGTTCCTGCTGGAGCCCTCACCTGGTTTGGAATACAGCTACTGGGCCTGTTTTGCAGTAGGTTTTTGACTCAGTTTCTCAATCTCTGGTAAATTTTAGTCATCAGCAGACAACTAGGAACTATAAGGAAAAGGAACCTTATACACTATTTCTGAAGTATTTACCATTCTGAAAACTGTTTCCCAGCAGAGGAAAGCACCTTTCAGTTTTGTGGGTATTTTTCTACAGCCAGGGACAACTATTCTTGAGAGTAGTAAGGGAAAGTAATTTCTTCCATAAGGCAGGATATCTTTTAAGAGGAAATTTTAGTTCTACTAGGGCCCTTGAAATTACTTGCTCCAATCATGCTGTCTTATTTTTCTTTTTGTTACCCACAAAACATAGCAGTTTTCTGGTGTTTTGAAGAGTAAGCACAGTCACATAAGCAGAATTTAAAAAAAAGGACTTGTCTAGTTTTGTTCTTTATCATTTTCATACCATATCTCTTCTTAAAAATACTGTTCAGTATAGTTACTTTCAAATTAAATATCCAAAAGGAGAGAGAAGACAGTTTTTATAGAGGGAGGTGGCATAAATCTGCTAACAGGGGTCATTAGACCGGACAAATGCCTTTCTCCCCTGAGTTTCCTAGATAAGGAGAACCTATCTAGTAGTTAAAAATTCCAAGAGTCATTCTGGATAGCATTACCGACCCCCCTGGGTGTTGCTGCAGAGTTCATGCCCTGTTTCATCAAATACTCAGTGACATTCACCAGGGGCCATGCTAATTATAGGGATTTAGCAGACAATGTCTAAGAACATTTCATCACAAAATAGCATGTCTTTGTCTACGGGTATTGGTTTGTTGATGTGCTAAGTTAGCAAAAAACTGGAGCTAAAGTGATTCTGCAGTTTGTTAGTGTATCTTTACAGCAGCATTAATCTACATATTGAAATGTTGAGATACAATCTCCCTTGCATTCGGTGCCAGCCGGGCTGTGCTGTTTTGTAATTACATGGAGGAGAAAGGCTCAAGGTAGCTTAAAACTTCATGGATTATACATTAGTTCAATGTCTTCTAACCCAATTGTTTTAATGAGCTACATGGTAGATTCCCTAGAAAACATTTTTCTTGGGCAAGAGTTAGACAACCCTCGCCTTTTACTTATGCCAGACCTATTCAGTAGTGTCTTTACTGAAATCAGGGAGGAGAGGAGGATGTCGAATGGTAAGGGAAGCGAATCGGACTCCCGTTTTGCTTCACTGCTGTTTGAATTGTCGTTTGATTCTCGGAGAGCAAAGCTTGTGATTGCAAAGTGAAGTCCCTTACTCAGGGCTAAGTGCAGAAGCAGGCGTGAGCAATGCTACAAGTTAAGCTTTACCAGAGGGCAATCCGTGGACTTTCCCTGTGCCGTACAAGGAGGCTGGGTCCCTTGGAAAGCTGTGACATCGCCAGCTTCAGCAAGGTGAGCAGCCTACCCCACTCATGTCAAAAGCCATGAAGGATAATACGTGTTATAACCCTCCAGGTAGAGAGGGGCTTAGTCGTTTGTCATTGTCACTGAAAGCCTCTCTTGGAGGTCAGTATATGACTCATTTCTTTTTAAAAAGAAACAAAGTACAACCCAGCCATTACTTGCCAGATTTTGGCAGTGATTGTGTGGTATCTTCAGTGTTTGGGTCCCACACAGTCACCACGCTACAATCCGTATTAATATTTAAACTCTATTTTTAAAGGGAAAAATTCCAGCAGAAAAGAAGCGTTGCCCCACTGACAGTGGCCTGTAGCATGGTGCTTCCTGTACTATCCAGGCAGCTGGTGGACAGGAGGGTCAAACCAGTACCACTCGGATTCCAAGAATACTCCAAGCAGTGTGTCCTGTACAGAATGTGTGCCTACACAGGACTGCTAGGCATGCCAAAAATGCCTTTTTTTTTCTATCAGATCCAGAAGGGGATTTATAGAAGGGAGTTTATTAACATAATTCCATGGATTCTAGCAATTATACAAAGCCCAATCTAATTTTCTGTTTCCAACATACTTCACGTAGTTAGCACATTGTGGAGTTATTTGAAATTCAGAATCGAGTCTCTCTCTCTGACACATACATTTCTACTTATACATGAAATGTATTAGTTTTTATTCACCCGTTCACAGTAGTTATTATTGATTTATTAAGCATTTATTTACAGAAGTGACAGCTGCCAGCTAGAGTGGACCCAGTTGCACAGGCGCAGTACAGACATAAAATGAGCATACCTGCCTTTTAATGGAAGCAGACACAAATATTTACTCAGTGAACAAAAATTTTGAAGTGGACTTAAGGGGACCTTTAAGTGGACTTAAAATTAACTTGTATGAAAACATATGGACATTCAGGGCTCCTGGAAATTAAGTCAATTACTTAAGCACCTTAGGAGAGTAACTTCTGGCTGGCAAAAATCTGGCAGATCTGTCAATGATGATGGGAATAGTAATGAGAGAAATGGGCATAAATGATGAAGCAGAAGGCTTTGAATTGACAGATAGCTAGGGGGATAGCAACAAAAACAGCACACAGCATAGAAATCACCTATCACTGAATTTCAGGAATGTTTGGTGTTACTAGTACTTACATCATGATCATCAGGAGGTTATTGTTGTTTCCCTCTCATCCCACATCCCTTTCCTCACCTTTCTTTTTCCTGTTACTACCATTTCTTTCTAGATTGAGGTTCAGTTCCGTTGCTTTTATTTTTTATTTTTTTTCCTGAGGATGGTTTGTATGAGGCACATTTGTCTCGTGCTCTACAGAGTAGCACTTGGTTGCAGAGCCATGAGGGCAAAGGCAACGCTGTTCTCCAGGAGGTGACTCTGCGCTGGAGTGCACAGTGTGTTCCAAGTCATTTTGTTACTGCCTGCATCCTCGTTGCTTCTTCCTTAAAGGGTTCCACTGAGAATGGTCCTTATGTCCTCCCCATTCTCCAGAGCAAAGGACCTCTGATTAGCTCTGGTCGCGTAGGAAGGCACGTAAGTGGGAAAAGGATTAGTGGTGAACAGGAAGGGGAGTTTCTGGAACCAGCTCTCACCCTTCTGCATTCCCAGAGGGCATAAGCCACAAACACCATTTGTTTAATGGTGTTTTATGGTGGCTGACACCATAAAGTTATGTAGCCATATCATTTTTGTAAGTATCTTCTAAGTGTTTATCCTTTTGATTAAATGGATGAGGCTTTGAG
Organism: Coracias cyanogaster; assembly: GCA_033124195.1. NCBI lineage: Eukaryota > Metazoa > Chordata > Aves > Coraciiformes > Coraciidae > Coracias > Coracias cyanogaster. Next base: position 72,947 of record JAVSBS010012998.1, on the reverse strand, counting down.
CAGCCTGGTCTAGATGAAGCTGTCCCTGCCCATGGCAGGGTGATTGCTATCTAGATGATCTTTGAGGTCCCTTTCAACCCAAACCATTCTATGTTTCTGTGAAAGGGTTGGAAATATAAGATATTCAGTTCCATAACAACTGAACTCCCCACAGTATATATTTCTCTAAGAATTTAGCCTCCTTTAAAAAATCTCCTTCCAATATCCTATTATTGCAATTTCTTTTCAAGTGTGGGGGTAAGGTCTGCAGAGCATTTCTAGTAAGCTCAGTGAAAGCTGTCAAATAAATGCATTGGTAGATCTGTTCATGTTTAATGGCTCCAGGAAGTGTTACTGACAATTCTAATCGTATAAGGTTTTGAAGACTATGCAAGGTCAGTTCACATAATCATACCAGGTTTCACTTTCCACAGTGTTGTTTTCTTTTAAATAAAACCCCGAACCTGAACTAACAAGCTCATTTGGAGATGTAAGGAGTTACTACATGTTAATGTGATTTTTTTTTAAAATGAAAAAAAAAAAACTTGTTTTTTTAAAGGCATTTAAATGCAGCGAAAGTGCTGAGAGCCTGATTTGAGGAGATTATTTCTAAATTACACTGCTGAGAAATCATTGCTTTAGTTAATAAATCAAAGAGTGGTTTGAAGACATACAAGACTATATTATTTATATTTCCCCCTAAAATATTCCGGCATTGTTGTCATCAGAGAACGGAGATGTTTATCAATTTGCAAGTCAATATTTTCCTACACTTCTTGTGAGAAATTAGCGTTGTATATGGAGTTTTGTTCCCGGAGATGACCCTAAGCATAAACAGGCTGGTACACAGCAATCTGTGTAAAGGGAATGTATACAATTTTATGAATAGGATTTTTTTAAAGCTCTCTGAAGTGTAAAGGGGTCCAAAACAAGTATTTTAAAAGGTAAGGAGAGGAAAAATTAAACAAAAAAAAAGAACTAAAAAAGAGGATAATCTTAAAAGGCTTTTTCCTGTGGGTATTTGTAAAGGATAGAACCTTGTCAAATGCTTATTACTGCACTTGCCTATAGGATGTACATTTATTTTTTCCAAACAGATTTATTGCTTTGGTACACATTTTGTTAATGGGCTTCTGTGACACGGAAGAGCTACAGGGACTCATTGTCTTCATCACTTCCTGCTGTCCTTTAAGTCAATATTAGTTTGTAGAGGAGTGCCACAGTGCAATTAATTTCTCCTTCGAAGAATTCGGATTCATAAATCAGCCTCTTTCTCCTTCTCTTTCTCTCTTTTTCTGCACTCTTTGTGAGGAGGTAAACATTTGCAACAGCCAGAACTCCAAAGCTTGAAAGGTCTAATTCAGAAAGGGCTCCTCAAACAGGATGCTTATCTTAAACATACAAATTTATCCAAACGTTTGCAAGTTTACCTTTTTCCATCTGATTTTTTTTTTCCAACTCATTCAGGCTATACTCCTTACCCTCATGCCAGGTTTTCTTATGGTTCTTTTTGTTTAATACGGATGATTTTTTTTTTTTTTTTAATCTTTTCCAATCTTCACTGTACTGAACTGAATGCAGACAATTTCTGGATGTATTAAATCTCAGATACATACTTCCCTACTTCTCTATTACTTCCAGTAGTGCTCTTTAACCCTCTGTCTTGCTAAAATACTTCCTCACACATCAGAGAAGCTGGCAATCTATTCTGCGCAGGCTACTGTCTTCAGATCTTGTTAGTTCTTGGGAAGCACAGGGAGACCCCGAGTGCTAGGATGTGAAAGAAGGAGGCTACCAGAGAAGGTGACAGGTCAGAGATGTACACCTCATCAGTCACACCACACTTTAAGCTCAGGGCATATATCAGGTCAGGTAACTGGCTAGGTCAGGTTGGGGGGCGGGCGAGAAAGGAGTCTATTGAGGTTTATAAGGTAGAAAGGAGAAGAATGAAATGAAAGTGTCAAAAGAAAGGCCGGGGGGGAGGGGAGGGGAAGAACCAATGAATCTCAAAGGACAGAGCCAAAAGATCTTAAAACAGAAAGAAACCAAATTTCTCAGCACTTTTTTCAGAAGTCCTTGACACATTCACTGATCTCTACCTTCATCTGTAATCCCTTATTTGTCAGATTCCTTCAGCTCTCTCCCACGACTCCAGAGAAACTTGCATCCTGTTTGAAATCTGATTCTTATTCGGAAACAGCAGAAGCTAACAACAGAGAGAAAGTCTTGCCACTCCTTCTTCTCTCCTATTGCATTGAGAAATGAAGTAGGTTTTTCCTGCCTTTTATTCATCCTACCCCTCCCTGTACCCAGAGTACAAACAGAGAATAGCAAGTAAGATGAAGTAAGATACTACTGTGTTAAATTTCTAGGTTCCAGGGTTCTCAGGTTTGCTTTGCTTCTGTTTTCTTTTCTTTTGCTGCTCTTTTTGAGGGCTAGGTTGCCAGCGTTTCTGAGTGCAGAGATGTAAGTTATTGCAGTTTCAATCCACTTCTTGGGCTTTTCCTTAGTTACTGTGGAATAAATAGCAAGTGATAATAGCAGTAATTATTTCTAAAGCTTTGTAGTTCATATTGTATCCTGATGAAACTTCCTACTCTACCAAATAATTTTTTATCATGTGTCATTATCACCAGACTGGAGTAATTTTCAGCCTTTGGTACAAGGAATTCTATCTGTAATGGAAGTGGAATAAGATCTCTATGATAAAATATTACATGCTCATTACAACAGTGTCCTGACAATAGGGATTCAAACCTCTTTGGGAAGAAGGAAAACCAAATTCCCACATCTTTAACAAATGCTTTATCAACAGCTCTAGATAAAATGCAAAAGCAGCACAAGGATTCTGCTCTTTAAGTACAAACAGAACTCATACACTTTAAAAGAAGCAATTACTATATGATCAGCCCTGAAACATTTGAAAGTTTTTTATTTTTGTAGAGCCTTTGGAAAGATCCTATTTCAGGGATCGCTTGCAAAGGATGTGAACAACCAAAAGCCCCAAGCTGTGCTGCCAGTTAATCAGTTTCCTACAGTTCAGGTCTTCAAGGAGTTGGTGGAGACTCCCACTGCAAGGTGTGATATTCAAGCACAACAGCACCCTGAAGCAAAAAACCTCCATTATTCATAGAATCATAGAGGTTGGAAAAGATCCTTAAGAACATTGAGTCCAACTGTTAGCCTAACGCTGCCAAGTCCACCACTAAACCATGTCACTAAGTGCCACCTCTACACATCTTTTGAATACCTCCAGGGGTGGTGACTCCACCACTTCCCTGGGCAGCCTGTTCCAGCACTTGACAACACTTTCAGTGAACAGGTTTTTCCTGATATGTGTCTCATTCATGCTAAATTCAGGCATGACACGCTTGAACAAAGGCCTGTTTGAAAGTGCTGTGCTTGTAGCCTCATGCCTTTGGCACTATTCCCGAAATAACGGAAATGGAGAAATTACAAAGGAGAATGCAGAGTATGACAATTCTAAAAGTTAACATGGAAACAAACTCTTTTGCTAAAAAGCAAAAATATGTAATAGGGAATATGTAAAAGGGAAAAAGCGTAAAAAGGTTCTCTTTCTGTTAGCTCTGTAAAAAATGTAATCATTAAAAAGAGAAGCTTATATATTTACTGACAAATTTTTCTCTTTGTAAATACAAAACCCGTTAATGGCCTCATAGCCCAGTTTTGTCAAAGTACCAAAGTTCTAATTTTTTTATAATCTCTGTTCAAAATGATTAGAAAATTGTATGACATAGAACTCCATAAAACCATGTCTATATCCCTTTACATGTGTGTAAGCCCCTAAAACAAAGACATGCAGTCATAGTTATCAGAATGTTTTCTACAGGTATGAACATTCATATAAATCAAGTGATTAAAGTGTGTATAAATTGTGAGTGAGCATCTCAGTCCCACTGTCGTGGTTTAACCCAGGTCTCAGGCTTCTGAGGGTAAAGAAATAGTCTCTCAAAGACTATTTCTGTATCTGTCACTCATCTACACAGATGATATTACAGGTGGTAAAATATGCCCTCCTGAGCATTCAGGCAAAAAAAAAAAAAAAGGGATTCCTGTTAGAAAGTTAGCTAGTAAAGTTTAAAAAAAAACTTACCATTTACTGCAGAATAAGTTTGTGTACACCTGTTGTTACAGCAAAATAAAAATTCTCTGCAAGTTCACACCTCCTCTTATTTTTTGGTAGCCTGCTTATGAATTCATATTATGAAATACCACTTACTCAAAATACCACGTTTTATTTCAATTATCCTTAAAAAAGGAATGAGGGAGCCGCAAACACTTTCCCAAATTTAGATCCTAGACAGAGGCAGAGAAGGAATTGAAGTGGAAGAGAAAGGAGGGGGGAAAACATAGTGCAAGTTCAAAGTGAGCTTGGGGCAAGCCATCAGGCCTAGGATTTAGGAATAAATGTTCAACTGAACTTGCCACTAGGGCTGGCTGAAAACTGGAATTTCATTCCTTAGATAATGCTGCTGTTACTGTGGTTTTTATTTCCTGAGCAGAGAGGAAAAAGCAAAATAACTAACTTTTTTCCCCAAAGCAAAGTTCAAAAAACAACGTAAAAGCTTTCTTTTTTTGGTCAATCTGTCATTAAGTAGATCTCTACGAGTTGTTGCAGTATCCCACTTTCTACCTAAAAGTGTTGATAATCATCAAAAATGTCTCAACAGAAAATTCTGTAACCAGCTTCCAGAATTTAATATCTTGCTTGTGGAGTTGTCTTTTCAATTTTTAAGACATTTTAGAAGTTAAATATAGGTGGGGAAATGTGTTGACCCATTGTACGCAGCCGCAAAAGAACCCCACTCGATTCTAATAGATGCGTACCGGTTACTATTAATGATCGCACGTAAGTTAGTGCTAAAGTAAAGATACCTGATTTTGAATGAGAGAATTTGTTTGCCCATGTTTAAGATATAGGTATCCCCCTAAATAACACAACATTGTTTGAAAAATC
>JAVSBS010012998.1:55174-67943 GCA_033124195.1 Coracias cyanogaster | reverse complement strand
TACCCTTATTTGTGAGATTATAGTACTACAACTCCTGCAGCAAATGGGGTAATTTTTTCCTAGCTGCATACTGCAGTCTCGCTGAGATCAAACATCCTGATTATTTTTGGCAAAAGAATCTCTGAAGCTTATTGACCTATGGCTGCAATATTACTTACTGTTTGGCTTCTGGGGACTTCACGCTATTTCTACTCAGCTGAGAAGAATTCCTAGGAATGTCACTGGAAGATTTTACTGCCAGTTTAATCTCTACTTGTTTCCTTTTTCTTGTTTCCCTGTGATCCTATTTTCCGCAATAGTTAGTAAATTATTTACCTTTTTTTTAAAAAATTTGTGTAACAGATATTCTAGCACCACGGTTGTTCTTGTATAGGATCACCCTATCTCTTAAGAACGCCACGTTTGGAAGTAGATTTATGTTTAGAATTACTGCTTTATGGATTTTGCTGTATGACACCAAAGGAGAAATTATTTGGTCTACTTATGCATAGCCTTACATAATGCTTAACAGTTAAAGCAAATGCCTTCTCTTTTTCTTTCCTTTTGCCACTCCTTTCTGTTTTAAATCCACAAAGTCTGTTAGGTAGCTTTTTATGGCAGATGTTAATTATTTTCTGCTCTGATAATAGAAAGCAAAACCCTGAGCTTAATTCGTCGGTTAAGCGATGTTTAGAGTTCATTTGTAGCACTAAAATGAAAAACTGGTATTTATAACCTGCAGGAACTGCAGATAGCGTAAAGTTTGGTAACTTCTCATACGCTTTTGATAGCGGAGGGTATTTAGTGAAGGGGTCTATGTGAGGCAGGTGGAGCAGACTGCTGGTTTGCAGCCTACCACATCAAAGTGTAGTGCCTTTCCTCTCTGCTATGAAAAGGATCTGATGGGAATCGGAGAATGATGGACAGTCTTCTTAATTCAGGCCTTTGAAAGTTAGATAGTCTCAACCTATTAATAAAAGAAGAATATTGTGACCATATGTCTCATCTGTCCCATATTTGGCTTCAAGATCATGTGATGGTACATGCACACACGCAGACTGCATTCACGTATCTGGGAATTGCCAGTGGTCATAAAGTACTAATATTTGTCTTTCTTGAAAATGCCACATCAGAAGAGGCTGACTACAGCTTAACAATAACTTGTTTGTTCTAACTAAAAGTTTTGGTGCTTGTGAGTGAGGTACCCATACTTTTAATTCTTTCAAAACAGATTTTTTTCTATCATCTATATTCACTTTGCTACAATGCTAGCCTGTCACGCTACTGAAACATGTTCAATTACAAAATAGTGAATAATAATTTATCAAAGTCTCGTTCCAAAATAAATGGTCAGATAAAATCCCAAAGGTCAGGGAACAAAGTGAAGCAGACCACCTGGTCTTGGGTCTGCATGGGAGAAATGGTTTCTCCATCAGAAACACTTGAGGTGGGAGAAAGACATTCCCCAGTTGATCACCCGTAAGGGTATGATGCGGTTGTGATGTTTATGATGTAGACACTGCGAAGACAGGAGATAAAAATGTGTCAAGTTCTGCAAACATGAGTCGGTGAATCTGGATAGATTTGTAAGGATACCGAAGAACCTGAACACAATCCAAGTTTTAGACAGTTTTTGTGCAAATTTACAGCATCTGCTGGAGTTGGTGCAAATCCAAAGACTGAGCTTGATTCTAGCCTGTTGCCCATTTCATGAGCAAAATGAGATGGAATTGACAACAGAAAGCTGACTTGGAGGGGAAAAGGATATCTTCTGCCATTAATTTGTAGATGCTGTGCCAGAGCTGAGCAGATACTCAGGGCTGCATTCCACCTTTACAGCCCCTCTGCCCTGATTCCAAAATGATGAGAAGAGTTTTCCAAACTAATGCAGATTAATCACAGTTCTGCCTTTTGGTTTTGTTTCTTACTTGGAAGGTTGTTTTGTGACCAAGCATTAGTTAAGCAGGTTCTTTAAATACAGCCGTTGCTTGGCTACCCTGAGCCGTCTTTTATGTATAGAGCTGTCTTGGTAATGCTCTGCCACTTAAGTGCGCCTTGTGCTGGGGCAGATCCCTGGTATCTTTATTCTCCTTCCCAATCTATTCTGCTCAGAGGAGCGCAGCATGGCAAGGGAATAACAGCCCCTGATCTGAGAGAAGAGTGCATCTGATCGGAAATTTCAGAGGAAACCCTACTCTAAGATGTTCAAGTATCGCTTGTTCTTGGAAGGTGCCTGTGCTGTTCGTTGACCAGAGCACGATTCAGCTATCAAGTCAACGTGTGGCTTGAAATGTTTGCCCTCTCGCAGAGCTGGACACGCTGGGCTACACGCTGCTGATTATTATCTGTAATCTAAATCAGACTAACAGGGAAGCGCCATTTCCTTACAAACCTTTCGAGCTTTACAGCTGCTGCATTAACCTTGCAAAACAAAGATGATTAGCCTGTCTGCCCTTACAAGGCACGTACCAAATCTTCAGATGGCTGAGCTGTGTTTGAGTACGCCCGCGAGGTGTGTGGCCAATGGTGATGGGTGCCCCACAGCCCACTTCACGTGTGCCACATTTGGGAATTTGGCTGAGGCCCAGCCTGACCCAGGGATAGTCGTGTCTGCTGGCTCCTTGCCTCCTACCAGAGACAAATTGTCTGTTCTGCTGCCGCTCTTCGCTGATGACATGTTCTTGTCTCAGCACAAATGTTACAATGGAATTGCTTGCGAGCCATATGTGGCTTTGAGGGCTACAGGTTGGCCACCACCATTCCATGAAAGAGGAGGAAGTCTTCTGTTAAAAAATGAGGTGCTTTTCATTGGTTGGAAAAGCTGTTTCGGTTCTGCTGAGAATGCAAATATAAAATGTATACCAGTCTTCAGGGAAAGGGGAACTGTCAAAATTCTTCTTGAACAGAAACGCTCAAGTAGTTTTGTGTCAATAGTGGCCTAATATTATATGTGAAGCATATTGACATGGCATCATATTACATATATGTAAAAAATACGGTATGTTCATATAATGTACACCTTGTACATATAGGTTATACTGGATATACTGCTTTATCAGAAAACATAGTAAAAACATACTCTAAGTGAAAAAGTACTACTAAAAAAAGTTATCTGTCCATGTCCAGAATTTGCAATATATTTTCAATCTGTAGCTCTACATGATTTTGTTTACTTTGAATTACCTGGCTCGTGTATCCTAATAAGAAAAGTGAAGAAGACTTTGTCTCTGAAGTTTTAAGACAAATACAGGTTTCTTTCAATAGAGGAGAGGACAGGAAGGAAGGAGATTCTTGCACTGTTTCTTTTGTTTTCCTCTTGCACTATTTCTTCTTTCTTTTACTTTCCTCTCCATCCTCTCCTTCGTCTTCTCTCAATCATGATTTTCTTCCACTCCCCAAAGAGATTTTGCCATGTAGCGAATACCAACTTGTCCGTCAATAGCAGGTGTTGACTTTCGTCAGCTTGCAGTTGCCCAAGCAAATGGAATATAATGCTATGTCACAATTTAAGCGGGGAAGGATGATGGACTACTTGCAAGTTAATTTTCCTAAATGAAAATTTTCTAGAAGAAACACAGCTTTTTAAAGTGTTAAACAGGTACTGTTCTGTTGAAATCTGTAAGAGTTATAAGTGCGCTCAGCTGCTAAAAATCAAGTCCGTACAAGCCCTAAAGCTCCATACTAACAGGAGACTCTTTCTGGCAGATTTGTATTTGGGGGAAGGGGTGTGGAGAGGACTCTTTTTTCTTGAAGAAAAGCATTTTCTTTCGAAGTAATGTTATCTTTTTAGAATGTTCAAGTTGATTATGAGTAAGCATTCCTACATGAATCTTCTCTGTAGTAACTGAGAATTATTTTCATGAAGTTGGTTGGGTTTTTTTCTAATACTGTTTTTGGTATGTTTCTCAATTCACTTATTAATTCAAGGAATAATACTTACTGGGAAGGTCAGAGACAAAGGGGAGAAATGAGACTTAACGTAGGGTACTAGTAAACCATTCTAAATCGATTAGTAAGATGAAGGAATTTAACACATTATAGATAAATTCTTTCGAGAGAAATAGCCATAAGAAAAGTTCAAAATGGCAACAGATATAGTCAGCAAGCACAGACTGGAAGATGGTGTCTGTGATACAGTGATAATAGAACACATACTGTGTAATAATCAGGGCAAAGTTTTATCCAGGTCATCCTCCACCTTCATATACCTGTCTGGCTTTACAAGAGGACAGTCACAGATTGATAGATAGATATGTGCATAAGCATACACATGATAAAGCATAATTTTATATGTTTTTCATATATATAAAATAGACACACACCCAGAGCAATCATAAATGTGGTAGCCATTTTTTCTTTATAGTTCATTCTTGGAAACTATATCCTGAAAGTATACATGATAACTATCTCTACTCTGCAGTTTACAATATATTCACAAGCTATTGCTATATACAGTTTTATCTGCATTAATGAATGCTACTGCCAAAGAGAAAAGTGAAATAAACTTTTTAATTATATACAGGAATAAAGAAATGGGCATAGTCTTCTTTAAGTAGCATTTACAGCAATTTCAACACAGAGTTCAAAAGTAATGTTGACTTAGTTTTATATACATTGGATCTTAGAGTGATTAAAGATTCTAAAACTAAAATTCAGAGGCTGAATTTTTGAAGTAGAAAGAAACTATTTGATTTGATTTAGATGTCTGTAAAGCTAACTATAGCAACATCTGTCTTGGGAATTGAATGTGAAATATTTTCATTACTAAATCTGGTGCCGGTCAAAATGTTTTATGATTTTGGCATGCCTACTATCAGATTAAAATGCAACAAGATAGTAACAAGAATGGGTTTGTTATTCTTTCCTGTTTTACTGCCTGTCTGTAAGTGCCTCTGTGCAACTATTCTGTGAATATAATGAGAGTGTTAATTGAGTAAACAAAGATCTCTGCCTCAATTGAAGAGCTCTCTAATAATCAAGGTGGGGCCCAATTGCCCAACTGTTCTGCCCACAGATACTTTGAGGCACAAAATTGAAAGCATAGAATATGAAATCCTAGAATGTGAAATCCTAGATTAAATAATTAGCATTGATCTGAAATGAAATGACTGATCTAGTATACACATAAGTTGTCTATTTGGCAGCAGATCTTATAAAGAGTATGAAGTTTATCTGACTGAAGATCCCTTGTTATCAGAACAGCAACTAGTATCTAGATAGGACAAGGGATGTTTAATGCGGGTCATTTCCATATTTTACCAGCCACCTCAGCCTGTCTGTTGGTACTCCCACAATGACTGTTTCCCAGAAGCAGGGTTTTTCCCAGACTGTCAAGTCTATACTGTACTAATTTGTCGTACAGAAAGCAGAGATTGTCTTTCCATCAGTTTATGGTTATAAAGAAAAAATGTGGAGATATTCTCACTTAATAGGCTATAGCGGAAGTACTTAAAATATTCTAAGCCAGTCTCATCTCTGGTTCTACAAACAGCAGAGGACTATTTGACAGCGTTGCGGTTGACAGCCTTTGCAAGATTTAGCGTGTGGTCACTGTGTTTTTCATGGAAACCTGGCAGAATATGGCAAATTCCCTTGCGTTCTCTTACTCTCCCTTTCTTTTTTTCCGTGCTTTCCTACTGCATGTGCCATATCCCATTTCAGAACAGCAGTGAGTGAACTTGAGACATTTCTCAGGGATTATCACACTTCATGGGCAGCAATATGTCCAAGGCATCTAAAAACACCCCAGAAAAGCTTTTCTTGGAGCATCTTACTGCTAAAACGGGGTTAGCTGTATTCCGTCTTGCCTCCTACCTGTTGAAGCAGGCAGATTTTGAAGAAGCAAGATAACAGAGTTGTTCTTGTTCACAGTAGGGAATCAAAGCAGCACACAGTACCTCAAAAATAATTAAATATGACTTATGGGCTTGTTCAGTCTCCCTGAGTTCCTGTTGACTTTGATGGGGGGTGAGATCCATCCACACTTCACAGTGTATAGTCAGCAACCAGCTGTCACAGACTAGCTGTAGTTTGCTGGTTTGCTCTAGAGTACAGCTGATCTTCAAAGAACACAAATCTCCATTTTTACCTGCTGGAGAGAAACCATGAAAGGGCCATTTAAAGACAATAATTTGAGCAATTTAGGGTTTGGGTCACATCCATTTATCACAAGTCCAGTGTAGTAGAGAAGACTTCGCCTTCTAAGTTGTTTTCTTGAGATTTGTTGAAAGAGGCCTAAAACAGCAAAGTCTACTTCAGTGCTTACTTCTGTATTAGGGAACCAGGCTGACTCCAGATGGAGATGAGATGTGACATGTTGCCTAGATGAGGGCTACCACTTTCTGCAACCAAGTCCTAGCATGGGCAATCACCAGCCAGGGCCTCTAACTTTGCAGCTTCGCATCCCAATGGTTAGTCTGAGTTAACTCCTCTACTCTTCCATTATAAAGACTTTGTATAGCTTATGCTGTACAGACCTCTCACAACCTCTACAGCTACATGCTGAAGATATGGTAAGGCTGGAAAAGTAGAAAAACATTCCTGCTTGACGTGGATAGGACAAGAGGAAGTGGCCTCAAGTTGCACTACAGGAGGTTTAGGTTGAATATTAGGAAAAAATTTTTCACTGAAAGAGTTTATCAAGCACTGGAAGGAGCAGTCCAGGGAAGGGGTGGAATCGCCATCCCTGGATGTGTTTAAAAGCCATGCAGATGTGGTGCTTAGGGACAGGGTTTAGCAGTGGACTGGGCAGAGTTAGGTTAATGGTTGAACTTAATGATCTTAATGGTCTTTTCCAACCTGAATGATTCTGTGATTCTATGGATGTGGAAGTAAGAACCCAGCTTTTCATCCTCCATCAGGTTTTTATGAAGTGACACAATCTTTTGTCATGTTCCCCTCTTTTGCATTTCAAAACTATCCCGAAATTGTTGTGATATTGGTACAATATTGTGCTTTTTTTGCCTGGAAAGAATGGTCAAAAAATGCAGCAATAGCTTTTCTGTTCCATAATAATGCTCTTGCTGGAGTGGTTTTTAATAATTTCCATGCCTGTAGAGGCCTGGTTTAGTATTTATGTATATATAATGAAAACAATTTCCTATCAATTTGAATAAAAGGCAAGGGTGAATTTTCCCCTTGAGAGCAGGCTTTGCTGTAGAGTGTCTTTGCACCCAAAAGTCTGCACTCACCTGCTAGAACATGTAGCAAAGACATGTAGATGCAAGGAAAGGGTTAAAAAAAGAGACTAAAGATCAGCACAGAAAAGGGCAAAAGGAGCAGAGAGAGCTCAGAGAGCTTGTCGAACTATTTAGTGCCTCATTCTTAAAGGTACCCCCACATCTTCTGGACAACTATGCTGGAAAATAGCCCACTGTCACCAGCTCTCTGTGGGAAAAGACCAACTATTTCTCTTTTAAAACTCAGTTTTTCCACACTGCTATACTTTAAGAGACCACTAACTTGGAGGTTTAATTTCAGCATAAGCTTTCCTGACCTTCTCCAGCAAATCACAGGATCACAGAATCGTTATGGTTGGAAAGGACCTCCAGGGTCATCAAGTCCAGCATCTCTCTAACCACTACACCATCTCCTCAAGTGCTGCATGTGTTTGTTCTTTAAACACCTCCAGGGATGGTGACTCCACCACCTCCCTGGGCAGCCTGTTCCACTGCCTCACCACCCTCTCAGTGAAAAATTTCTTCCTAATATCCAATCTAAACATCCCATGCTCCAGACTGTATCATATTTACAAGGTTCTTATCACATTTACAGAGTTTACAAAGTAAACTTTTACAAATCATTTACAAAGTTCTTGGGTATAGACGATGAAAAAACACAGGCCCTTGTTTTACCTCTGTATGCATAAATGGATTTTATTAAAATTGAGGCTAGAATATATATAATTTGCTCTCAGCAGAAATCTACAGGAGTAGATTCTTTGCAAATACTTGTCAGATTTGGATAAATGTTTGAGATCCACCCTTGCATTTTTTCACTGGTCTACCTTCCTTCTGCAGTGAGGCATAAATTTTCTTTTAAATATACTGCACAGTAGTAAACACGGCTTGTGAAGATAAGATTTACAGCACATTAATAAAATCATAGAGGTTCACTGGCCTTAAATATATGAGGCACACAATTTAAGTTTTCACGACTACCTCAAAAGAGACCTGCAGTCGCCATGCAGCACATTTAAATCTACAGACTATTTATACCTACATATCATTCACCTCTTACTTATCTCTAATTATTTATTTTCGCCAGTATGGGACAAACTTCTGAAAGATTAATATTACACATTGAGAGTGATAATTTATTAATTTAGGGCTAGGAAAACAAGAAAAGCAACGCTTACCTACAAGCAACAAGAGAGCATAGGATCTTAAGATTCGTTTCGTAACAAGGAGAAATGAAAAAAACATTTAAGGTTAAATATAATACCTAAAAACCAGTGAAAGAGAGGTAGGTGGCAGAACAACAAAAATATCTAGAATCCTAACTCTAACAAGCAACAGAATAGTAGCTGCAATTTCTTGGCAAACACCCTTGGAAAACAACGATGTATTACACAACATACAAGCGCTAATGTGTAGAAATAGTAAAAAAATTCGGAAATAGAATTTTCATTGATATATATATCAATTAATCGTTGGAACTGTGTATCAATCAAATTATTGTATATCAGTTCAAGTACAAATTGCCCATACGAAATCTTACTTTTTATTACTCCAATTCAACACTGTGAAGGAAAGGTTTCAAAGTAATTTTTTTTAAAAAACGAAGTGTTTATGTTCTCGAAGAAAACAAGCATTTTGATGTAAGAAATGCCTCGGTTTTGACTGCCTAGCTAGATTTTGGAGGCTACTGACTCTATTACTGTCACACACCCCAAAAGTGCTGGGTGACTGACACTTAAAACCAAGAAATCAGAATAAAACCAAAATATTTAAATTCTTTTTTTTTTTTTTTTTTTAGTATCACTAGTTTGTACACACTTTCTGAAGTTTTGACTTGTCATCTTATTCCAGGGGTAGCAGAAAAAAAGAAAATTCAAAATGGACATAACGGGGAAATGGTTTCTTCCTGAGTCCGCTAGGCCCGACTTTGTTTTATAACCATGTAATACGACGCAGTTCAATCCATCCCTGTGCGTTTAGATCAACATAGGTAAAATCAGAATTCAGACCAAGAGTAACAGAAGGCAAATCTTGAATCCTTTACAGGTTCCCTCTGCATTGCCAGAACGTTGCAAATAAGACGAGTCCTCCCTAACTGGGCAACCGAACACGCCTTGTTAGAAGGAAAGCCTTAGAAAAAGGCAACACACTCACACTTTCACCAGCTTTTCTTACACCTGCCTTAAGTACAAGACTAATTAGGGATATATTTGGGATGCTAAGGTAAGCCAGCACATGCCGGCCTGACCAACTCTGCTTTTCATTGTCATTACAAGCTAGAAAAAGTTAAAGCAGCCACACAGTGGAATCCCTAACATCCAGAAAACACCTGAAATCATTAACCAAAAGGTATCTTCTTCAAAAGCCGATAGCCTTTTTTTATCCACCCAGAGTCTGAGGCAGAGAACATTCCCAGCGGCTTGAAGAAATAGTATTTCAGGTTTACATTCCAATAGGGGAGAGCAGAGCAAACTCACACGTAACAGAAACCAATTCTAGCACAATGGGGAAATGGACGGTTTCCATCCTGCCTGCTATGGAGCAGAGGTGGAAAGGGGGGCCACTAAGCAGGTAACTTGTTTACCTTCATTTAATTCAAATGAAAAAACAAAATGGCAGGAAGAATATTCTGACTAGGAGGAAGCAGTTTCCCCATCAGTGACAAAATTCTTACGCATTAGCAGAGAGCAGAAATCGGTCAAGAGGTTTCTTAGAAAAAGGCTCCTTCAAACCAAGTTCCCATGTTCCGTTTCACCGCGCAAGTCACTACACCACTTGATCAGTCTGAGATACGTAAACAACAGAAAACAAATTTCGCTGGGAGATTAAGGAGTAGAAGACAAGCGTAAAATCTATCAAACTAGCAGAGAAATAGAGTTTATACTTAGTCCTCAAACTGTCACACATCAAACTTGCCCACAGGACAAGAGGAAACAGCCACACGTTGTGCCGAGGGAAGTTTAGATTGGGTATCAGGAATAATTTCTTTACTTGAAAGGGTTCTCAGGCCTTGCAATGAGTGCCCAGTCCCCATTCCTGGAGGTATTTAAAAGAAGTAAAGACATAGTGCTTAGCGGTATGGTTTAGTTGAGCTCTTGTCAGCGTTAGGTTAATGATTGGACTCAATGATCTTAAAGGTCTTTTCCAATCTAGGCAGTTCTGTAATTCTGTTAATACCATCTGTGGTAGGTAAGAAGACACCAAAAATAGCTAACATGTCTCAAGATGTAAGCAATTTGCACAATTCTGAATTTTAATATAAGAGAATCAGTCCTCAACAGACTTATCTTTGTATCCTGATTACGAGGCAAATTACACAGTTGTAAAGAACAACAGCTCTCCAATATCAAATATAAAACACAGCTTACTCTCCCTAAGAAAGTCTTATCTTTCCAAAGACTTTTGACGTTGCCACTCTCACACAAGACGGCTACCACATATAACTCAAAACATACGAGGTATTATATGTGTGTACACAAATACACACGGTTGCCTGAAGGTAAAATTAAATCCTTGAGCTCCACCACCCCTCAATTTTAGTTTATATACAGTGAACATCTATGTGGTATTTTATTTAGAAGCACAGCTTGTTGAACACCAGTAATGTGTTCAGCTCTGTAACAGAGGGTAACAAAGCGGATGTCCCAAATAAGCAAAAAGCTGGCATACATTTGTAAGAATTTCATAAGAAAAAGGCAGAACTATACAATAAGGCCTCCTAAAAAAACACAACCTAAAAGTTATCGCTTTGTCTTAATACAGTAACTTACTAAAAAAAATCTTAGCATGCATAATCACTAGATACATTTAAATTCACTACTTTTAACTCTTTGGAAGAACAAAAATGAGTTTTGTACATTTGTACATCATCGAGCAAATTCAGTCCTGACTTCATTGGCACAGTCCAGATAGAATCATTAAATAAAAGTGATCGTAATGCAGCCTTTTGTGAAATAAAATTAGCTAATGTACATAATACATTATAAACTATTGATTCTGAATGACATTGTGGAAAAGACTTATACCTAAGAGTGCCACAGTCTCCAAAAGATCCTACCCTTAATTATTTAGTATAGCCAAAACATAGCCATTTTTCAGAGGAGTTTATTTATCTTAACATTATATTCTTAATTCTATACAATTTTTTGTCACATTTGCAATATTTAACGCAATATGCTTTGTTGCAAGAGACAAAAGAAAAGGATGCAGATTCTCAGTAGTCCCTTGTAGTATCTCTGGACACTTCCAAACCAGAAATAATGAAAGTGGTAAGCTAATTTGGATTTCTAGTGTGTGTGAGTTTGGGGTTGGTTTGGTGGTATTTTTTTGGTTTTGCTTTTTTTTTTTTTTGCGGGGGGGAGTGGGCCTTAGTGAGGCTGTTTGGGTTTTGGTTTTGTTTGAGGCTGTGTTTTTGTTTGGTGGTTTTTTCAACAGACTTCCTTAAATAATTTAACCACATGTCTAAAGACTCTGGATTAACAGAAATTCTCTGCTTAAAAATCTAGAGTCCACATCTAACAGCACTTTGATGTTTGTTCAGAATAAAAGTTGACAAATATAGGAGATAGACTTGTGATTCCCTCCATTTCAGGAAAAGAAAAACTTAACCACGGTGGATGAAGTGTCAGCTTTTAAGTTTCAATACAGTATGGGAAAAAAAAAAAAAGGGGGGAGCAGAAAATGGATTTTAAAAATGTTTCAGAAAAAAACATAGGCACATTAAATGACTATCTACCTTTCTATTACAAAAGACCAGCAATGACTTCAGACTTCAGGTAGGCCAGTGTTTAATTGCCAGTTTCTTTGACAAGAATGTATGAATTTCAGGCGTACTTTAAAAATCGATGTATCTTGAATCCTCCTAACTAACGTACACCATTTTTAAAGAGTACAATAGACTGAAATGTTTTTGGTCAAACAATGCTTTAACTTTGTTCTAAATGCTCCAAGGTTGGTTGATTTTTCTGGGGTTTCTTCTTACTTTTTCCGTAGTTTGTTTGCAATTCATTTTTGAAATAATTGTTCTTTGTAGCCTTCTGGAAGGGTTCAGGCAAAATGCTCAACTGATTGTAATGTATTGCTAGCATCTGTAATGTGTTGATCATTTTACTCCTAAATCCTTCAAGCATTTGCACGTAAGTCAACCAGCTGATCCACAACTGCTTCCAGATTGGGCCTAAACAATTTAGTACAAACATATTTAGAAAAGTAATTTTTGTGCTGAGTTATTATCCTTCAATTAACTTCAAAAGTCCCCATATAATCTGCATTTTAGCACTCACAGTTTTGATTTTTTTTCTTCTTTTTTACAGCTACACACACTGTCTTCATAAAAAGAAGCTGGTTTCAAATCATCACTCTGCTAGTCTATACATTGCCAAAATACACTGGAACTCCACTTTATGTCGCCTGTATGAATCAACCTACTTACTCTAAGAAATTGTCCTTTAGTGCTAATACTACGAAGCACCTGTCTTCTTTTACTTACAAATTATAGACTGGTTTAAAATGCAGAGTGCTTCAAAATTAAACAAGTATCAGGCTTCAACAAATTTGTTAAAAAATAAATTCCTCTGAGACTCAAATTTAGTGTAAAATAAAGAGTAAAAATG
>JAVSBS010012998.1:26661-55074 GCA_033124195.1 Coracias cyanogaster | reverse complement strand
TCCAGCCTGTCCAGATCCCGCTGCAGAGCCTTCCTACCCTCAAGCAGATCGACACTTGTGCTTAATTTTGTGTCATCAAGTGTCCATCTGCACTTTCTGCTCCTTCAGAACTCCTCCAAAGGGATTCTTACTTGGGTAGCTTGGTATGTGGTCATCAGAAGGGCGTGGACTAAAAAGCTGTAACATTCATTTCTGTTTTAATGAAAACCCTGAAACTTAATAATCCAGTTGAACGGACCATGACTCATGGAAGGAGGTTCAGTTTACCATTAGTTTCTGTGCATTTTCACTACTAGAGTGACTTCTCAATTAATTGAAGGCACTGTGGATCACGGAAAGCGATTATTTTTCAAGGAGACTGCTAGAACCACATTAGGGGAAAGAGCTCAAGTTGCCAAGGTGACCTCCTGGATCACTCACTAGTGTTAGGCAACATGGAGCACATTAATCCTCCTGTTGCCCACCAAGCCCAGGGGACTGCTGCGATATGGACAATGCAGGACTGTTAGTCTTAATATTAATGGGTAAAGGAATAGGAATATCGGGCCTGTCTTTTAACAACATTCATATAACGATTTGGGAGGGGGTCGGTATATTCTTTTACAGTTTTGTTGGTTCTTCTGGCTGCTGTACAAAACTATACATGGGAACTCTTTCAGCAGCGGAGCGCCCCACCTGAAGCCGTACTGAAAGGCCATGCAGTGGAAATGAGAACCTGTCTTGCTAGAGATGAGGCCACCATGCCAGGTCAGTGTCGTTCCAGAGAGATGCGCAGGTGCTGCCTTCAGGCGAGCTAGTGAGGCACCTGGTGGATTGGGAGCACCCAGGCAGCCAGGCTGTTTTCTTGGCAACCTGTAGGCTATTAATGGATAAAAAGCATGTGAACTTCAACAATCAGCTGCATAATGTCCCAGGGCAAAGATGGAGCAAGGAGCACTTCAGAAAATAAAAGAGGGGGAGAAAAAAGATCAGTTGAGCCAAGCGGGAGCTGTACGTTTTTATTCTGTTTTTACTGGCAGAAATACTGCTGTAGTCTTTAGCAAAGCTTCAGAGTTCGCAACTTACTGTGAATGAGTCTTGGATCAAGCCATCAAAATGTAGTTTCAAAAGACACAAGAGATTCAGAATATGGAAATTATCATGGTATATATACTAGACAACGCCAAGATTTGTTTTAAAACTTCAAGGTCTTATAAACAGATTCTTCTGCCTTCTCAGTATTTGTACTCTGTAATTAAGTCTCCATGAAAGATACGGGACACGGCTTTACTGTTTATCTGTCTAAATTCATATTCTGCTTCTGTGATTTCGGTATCACTTCAGTTATCAGTAAGCTCATGTTTTTGTGTTATTGTACGTTCCAATTTTTGCCATACTAAGTTCCCTGTATTGAAAGAGTTTGTTTGGAGGAGAAGGAAGTGGGATGCTGAAAAGCAATGATGTTTTTGTATAACAATCAGAAAGTACTTGGTGTATTCATTTAATTTTTTTCTATTCCGTTAAGTGAAATGTAAGAAGGAAGGAAGAAGAAAACTTATTTTGATATTAAGGAACATATAAAAGTGTGGTGGTGTAAGAACTTTAATAGGTGTGTGCAGTAGAAGTCAGAAGCATTTGTTACTGTATCAAACAGGAAACAATCCAACTCTGTGTTTGGACTCTGTAAAGGCTGACAGATTTTTTTTCCATATTAGTCTTAACAAAAAAAACAAACTCAAACAAACTCTTTTAATTTCACATAGTGTAATTGTTTTAAAAGATGTGAACTAGAAAATCAGAGAAAAGAAAAAATATCTGTCAACCTGAGAGCCAAATCCTCATCTCACATGCACCTATTCAAACTGGTTCCATTTCAGGCAGTGGGAATACAGTGGTGTGGCATCAGTTCTTGGTCTGTCCAAGCGCAGTCATCTAAAGAGTATGTAAAAACCATACATTCGCAAGGGAAGGCAGTCTCTTACTCGCTAGTGGAGGCTGGTGACATCTGAAAGTGGACAGGCAAAACTCTCCTACGTCCGAGACCAGAGGCAGTTCAGAGCATCTGGTAAAGATCACAGAGCGTTAAACTCGCATCTGCCTGTGGCGCAGAGACAAGTCTCTGAACTGCAGTTCTGCCTATCAAGCTGCACAAACAAATGTGGATTTTAAGATTGCTCATTAGGTGGCTACTTTGCAAACTCCATCCTCTGTCTTCAGCTGTAGAGCAGTATCAAACGTTCCAGAGGATAGATGGCCATTCTGAAGCACTATTATTTGATTTGTGTGAGAGCAGAACTATTACTTGGACTTTCTCCTTTATGTTTTTATCTAGATGCATATATTACTCAGCTGCATGCGAAGATTATCAGGTTTGCATATTCAATAGTTTTGAACAAGTAATTCTGTATTTATATAATAAAAGTTCTCACACTGTTGCAATAAATGTATTTTGAGCTCTTGAAAGGAATGGCAAGCAACATTATGATGCCATGGAAAACATCCTTTTTAGTCTTTTGAAAAATTCAGTTTAGTAAAGCAAGATATGGATACTGCTCACTGTGGTAATGACTTTGAAAAAGAGTTTCTTACATGTGAAGCAGGTCAGGAAATTCATAGCTTAGTAATATACTCTGCATTGTATATGTGAATCAGTTTGGCTAATATTCTTCATGTTTTCAGACTTTGCCTTTCCGTTGGTTGTTTTCTAGTTAACGGGACCACACAATTCACAGACATGTACCTTGTTCAGACCTGGCCTCCTACAGGTATAATATATAGTGCCTTTTTGAGACTGCATAGTAAACTGCTGCCAAATTGGAAATTGCGCCCCAAAGTTGTGTACCAACATTTATATCCAGTAATAGGTGACACTGCAACATTCTCCTTACCAAGCAAGCAAGGTCTAAGCACCCAAACAGCTTGTGCAGTAAAATAAGCTCATCTAAAATGTGAAGCCTTTAGCAGAGTTTCTGCTGAAGGCCTTGTCTGACTGCCTACTAATGTACCAGGGTGTGATTTCAGCAGTTATACACCTGAAGACTCCAGATGCTGTGGGGTTTTGTGCAGGTACTTGTGCTGCAGTCCTCCCAATGCCCACGGAAGCAGACAGAACCTCTGCAGCTTCTGTCGTCCCTTCAGCTTTTGAGGTTCCCTGTTGGTGGCGTAAATTTAGGAGATAAATAGGAGAGAATCTAGTGTTACCCTCAGCTCAGACTGAGGAGGGGTCCCTGGCAGATGCTGAGGCATGCCGAAAACAGCAAATCAGGACATTTACTTAATTATGGACAGAGCGAAATGCAACAGTAGAACATGGTTAAGGCAAGGGCACAACTTTGTCTCCCACGCTGTCAGAAATGGTGGTAGCACAGACAAAATTAAGCAGGGGTGGGATGAGGCGATGCGTAGACATACTTCTTTTATTGTATGATCTGTCCTGATTTATTCAGCCACTAAGCACCAGGAAGGCTGCCGGCAGCTCCCTGCCGCTGCTGCCCGCCCTCATGGTCTCCTTGCACCCTTTGCTCAAATGCATAAACATCTTCTGCTCCCTCCTGGACATCACCTGTGCTGCAGGGCTCCAGTGAGGTGGAGAGAAGGGAAACTAGTAATTGAGCTGGTGTTTGGTGTAAAAGCGTCCGACAAGGGTTTGGGAAAGCTGGCAGAGCGGCAAGCTAAAGAGGGAGCTGCTTCTTTAGGCAGATCCTATCTAAAAGAAGCTATTTGTGGCCTTGATTTTTAGACGCTAAAAGCTGCTTGGGGTTGGCCTTACCTTGAAGCTGCTTGCTGAAAGGCCTGGACTAGTCCTTTTGTTACTTTATCATGTTGTTTTGGGGAAACGATTGCTTCATATGTTATAGGAGATCAGCTTTGACAGCGTTACGTTCACGCAGGTCTCGGGGCAGATAGCAGCTGAGACGAAAACGTTGCATAGGAAAAGTTGCCTCATAACAGAGTCCTACATAGTAAGTTTTGTAGTTAGATTTATATGGTGAGAAATCAAGTAATCACTGATGTTTCATGCAAGTGTCTCCAAAGCTTGGATTTAACTGGATCATATCAACTGAGGGAGAAGAAACAGAAACAGCTTTCTAAAGCTGGAAAAAAACGGGACAGGGCAGGACTACAGTACAGGAAGAAATTATGTGTGGTGCATATGGCATCTGATTTCAATATGATGACTTCTTCCACCCTCTTTGAAAATGTATCTGAAGTATGCCATTTGTTTGAATGTCCGCGGATCGCTTGATTATTAAATTAAAGATGACCTCTCTGTTCCTATCAACTTCAGAAAGAACTGCTGCTTTTGTAACTTTATAGATGGTTTTGTCAAGTGGATTTATAATCCATTTGTTCAAATAATTGAATTATTTTAATTGGAATCAAAATTTCAAACTTTCAAAAGTTATTCCGACAAGTCTGGCACCTCGCAGTAGCTTTGTACCTTTGCTGTAATTTAAGTGAAGAGTTTGAAGAGAATTGTTTCTTTCCCTCGCTGTGAGATACAATCTTTCTGTCCTTACCCCTATCTATTTCTCCCCTGGTATTCTGGCTGCCAGTTTTAGTTCCTTGGATAGCACTGCAGGCTTTGAAGTCAGAAGAAGAATGTATCTTTCCACATGATCAATAGGCATTTGGCCACCAAGTCTCCACAACACTATTTTTAAAAATAATTACAGAGGTTTTCTCTGAGAGAGAGAGGAGAATAAATACTGGAATGGCTAGGCATTCATCAGATGACACTGAGATAAGCAGATAAAATAGGGAGGCTAGATCAAGCTGCTACAGCATTAAATTTTTATGCTTTTACGTCAAAATTTTTTGTTAGATGAGTTAACACTTGGCCCATTTGTACTGTATATTTAGGGTTGGGGGTTTTTTTTATTATTTCAACATATTCTTCTTTTTCTCCATTGTGAATAACAAGTAGTGAAATGCCAACGTTTCACCTTACATTGTAGCCTTTTAAGATGTGTATTCCAGCTGAGACTGCCCAAGGGAATGCCAAGGATCCATGGGCTCAGCTTGCCAGCCTAGGTCAAGCACTAATAGTCAAGAAGTTTTAGGGGACTAAGAGAAAAACGCAAACTGGAGGAAGGAGGAGATGAAGCATAATAAAAATGAAAATGGGGCTCACTTTAAATAATGCCTAGTTTGTACGAGATTCAAAGTATAGAGCTGGCAGTGAAGGTCTGGCTGATGGATAGGTTAGGAAAAAAATCTGGAAACTTTATTGCAGTGACTGTAGATGGAAGACAGTAAATAGGGAATGAGTTATATGTCTACAAAAAAAATACCACAATTGATAGCGTTCTTTTCCTACTGTGAGTACATGTGGTGATACACTAAAAATGCAGATTAATCATGACTGCAGTGTGTCCTTTCAGAGAAGGCTACAGATGGACAAATTTACTAGAGGGATGCATAATGCAGCTATGATCTGCTTGAAAGCCAAGACGACAGTGTTGCATACACTTAATAATATACGTGTCTTTTTTATGATTGGCATGTATTTGAAAAAATGCATTAATCATAAATTATTTTTCTCATTTTAGGTAGTTCTAGTTTATTTCAGTTAATGCAAGCTAAAGATTTCACATTGTCGTACTCTCACAAATAAAAATTTAAGCAATTTTCAGTGTAGCTATTTTGTAGAAGTAAGGGGTCTAGTCATGAATTGCTAAAAAGCTAAGTGTACAGTAAGAGGAAGGGAGGAGACAAGACCTACAAGGATCATCTAGTCAAACTGCCTGACCAATTGAGGGCTGACCAAAAGTTAAAGCATGTTATTAAGGGCGTTGTCCAAATGCCTCTTCAGCACTGACAGGCTTGGGGCATCAGCCACCTCTCTAGGAAGCCTATTCCAGTGTTTGACCATCCTCTCAGTAAAAAAATGCTTCCTAATGTCCAGTCTAAACCTCCCATGGCACAGTTTTGAGCCATTCCCGTACTGATAATCAAGCAGAAGAGCTCAGCACCTCCCTCTCCACTTCCCCTCCTCAGGACGCTGTAGGCTGAGGTCACCCCTCAGCCTCCTTTTCTCCAGACTAGGCAAACCCAATGTCCATTGCTGCTCCTCATGGGCAGTGCCTTCCAGCCCCTTCCAGCTGGTGAAACCAGCTTTGTTGCCCTCCTCTGGACGCATTCAAAGACCTTCACATTCTTCTTAAATTGTGGGGCCCAGAACTGCACACAGTACTCAAGGTGAGGCTGCACGAATGCTGAATACAGCAGGATAATCACCTCTTTTGACCCGCCGGTTGTGCTGTGTCTGATGCACCCCAATAATGTAGATTATGTCTCCTGAGTCTCCTATCCTGCAGTCAGAGATCTCTGTTTCATCCCTGTATATCAATAAGACTGTGCAGCTGGACTGAGATCTTCTACTAAATATATGGAGTAGGAGATCAAGGTTTCAGCAAATGGAAATTATCAACTTTGATTCAAAGCTTGATTTTAAAATATGAAGGTGTGTTCATACTTAGAAGTCAGTCATGTATACGTCTGCTTCTTCCAGGGTCTGCATGAAAACCAGGAATGCTCCAGAGCAGAATTTTTCAGTATATTGAATTATACCGAATATGCAGAGTTCAGAAATCAAAAACAAGTTTAGCCCAACAGTTGTCAGGCTTTAACATTGTCTCAGATGTGTTCGGAATTTTGGAGGGAATTTTCCAAGTCGTTAATTTCAATCCGTGTCAATTTAATGACTATTTTGCTTAGTCTGTGCACATTATTCTGTTAATTCGATGCTCACTGTATTTTAACTATGTGCTTAAACTTCAGTTATCTATGTGAAGAGTTATCCATGCTCCCTCCTCGGGAAAAAAAAAAAAAAAAACAGCAAAAGAAACAGTGAAAAATATTAAAATCAAACTAAAACAAATGGCAAAGAATTTCTGGTCCCTGACAGTATTTTTCTTGAGCCCTTATTGATACTCCGGTATGAGAAACGTTCATCCAGAGGGAAGTCCTTAAGGCAAATGCTGCCATCTAGAGAGAAACAGAAAGAAAGTGCATGATTTACTTAGTGATATGCTTTTTATTTCCAGAGAGCCCCAGGAGAAGTTGCACAAGAGCCCACAGAATGGATTGCAGTGCCAGAGATGGGTGCCATCGGGATGCTTTTCCAGCAGCTGCTGACTGAAAATAGTCAGGTAATTCCCACAGACATTGAATGTAAAAACACTGAGAAAATCCTGACAAAGGGTCCTGAGCGTGTATCAAAGATACCAAATGCCCCTTCTTAGCCAGTTAAAACTACTTCATGTTGCACATTTTTTCCGTAGCATTTTGGGTTTTTTTCTGAGAAAAGCTTTTACTCTACATTTATTTTAAGGGAAAAAATGCAAAAGAATCTTGTGTTATTTGCTATTTATTGTTCATCTGCCTCTTTTTTTCACGTTACAAAGCTTCTCTGTTTACTCTTCAGCTGGTTTTGAGAATTAGGATTGCAAAATTCAAATAGAATGACAAACACAAAGAAACCACTGAAAATACCTGAAAGACAAGAAAGAAAAGTGGGGATTTACCTTGTCTCAGTATATTATGTGTGCAGCTATATAAATATCCCGGTGTGAGCTATGCATGTTAAGCCTGAATGGCAAAAATGAATTCTTGTACGTACTTTCAAAACTCTGCTAGCAATAGCATTTCTCTGGGTATAATGAAGATGACTCGTTATGAACTAGTGACTTAGAAGAGCCTGCAAATAATGCTACACATGCCGAACCTTGTTATGCCCGTTTATTTCACTGAAATTATTTGAACAGTTACCCATGAGCGATTCAAAGTGCCAGATTGAAATGTTCAAACAAGCACAGTAACAATGAGTATACTTTTTTCTTTCATCTAGGCATGTTTTAATATCAGTGTGTAATACAACGTAATGAGTTGGTGGATTCTCTCTGGGCTCTATTTTTAATGACCGGTTTTCTTTAACGTGGTGTGTTGTTAATGGTGAACTGTCTGTTCTTGATAATGATGTAGAAAGGCAATGTGTGAGAAGGAAAATAAGGCAACTTCTGTGTCTGTCCTCTGAAGTACCTAAATAATGTTTGCAGTCTGAGAGTTTAGGATAGCTGAGCTCAGCTCAGCTTCTTTTCTCTGGAAAAGAAGTATGGGAGAACCCTGATTTTTTCCTGGGAGGTGTACTTGCAGGTTGGATGAGTTTGTATTTTCATCGAAAAAAACTGTGAAGGGGCTGGAGGCGCTTTGAAGAAGTACTAATAATAATTACTGTATGTTTAGAACATATACAATGCTAGTAGGTTATCTGTGACTTAGGAATTTGCTGAGATTGAGGGAATGATGTTTATTTTTTGTGCAAACTAAAAATGCAGAGATTCTCAGAGCTCTGTAATGAACTCAGAATAATTTTACAAAGCAATACTGGTTTTAAATTTTAGTTGGTGAGTGGGACATTTTCCTAACGGTTGTAAGGTGTATTGGCATTGGTAATATTTTCCACCTGGAAACATTTTCATCCTTCATGTTTCATATCCAAAACCTTTTCTGCGGTATGATTATATTGTAAATTCCTCAAATATAACCTATACACAACATCGAGAAGACAGAGGAAGGCTAGCTCTGCCATCAGACTGGTAGAATCACAGAGCCGTAGTGCTAGGGGTTGAATAAACTCTTTTTTTCTCCACACTTCTTCCTGGACTTTTGATACTGACATTTGTATTAAAAAAAAAAAAGACCCAAACCTTAAATAGATGAAACTTACTGTTCCTTTGTTTTTTCAGTTACGATATTAGTTGGGTTTTAAGCACCAGATGTGGTAACTGTCACAGCCCAAAAGCAGTGCTTGCCAGCCATTTTCATTTCATTGATGAGGAGGCTTCAATTTTGAAGTTGCAATACAGGAAGCTTATGCTATCCCTTTAACTACACAACAAATACAATATGTTTTAAAATATATTTTCTCTCTTGACTGCCACAGAGGATTAGAGAAATGAAATATGCATTTCATAGTGATGCAAGGGCATGTTTTGAAGTGACAGTTCCATATGTTACCAAAAAAAAAAAAAAAAGAACCAAAAATCACAGATGCCTGGAAATGATGGGAAGCTTTTGAGCTTCCACAAACACATGAAAACTTCCCAAAGGCAAATTCCCTGCTTTCATAAAAATGTCCATGAATGTCTTCTATTCTCTAGCATATGGTACTGCCTGTAAAAGGCTTCAACCTTCCAGAATGCCAGTGATGCAAATAGAATTCTTCATACCTGCAGTAGGATACTTTTGCTCTTGTTTAGAGTTATTTATTTACTTTGCCACATGCTCTTCTCACAGTTCTTCAGTTCAGTATAGTCACTTGTTTGTTATGATTAGGGAGGGTGATATCTTAGAAAAAATGGAGAAGAACAAAATAAGTATGATAGATTAAGGATAGGTTTGAAGTAAACCAAAACTCAAATTATTTATAAGATTATGAAAAATCAGGTGCGATCTTTTGGCATCCTCTTCAATTTTTGTTCAATGTGTCTGGACTTTTTGCTTTTTCCAAGAATCGCTGAAGAGAGTAAGGAGATTGTTTGGGAAGAGGTGATTATAAAACATCCCAGCACAACCACATATTGCAATTAGTAAAGTAGCAAGATCCAGAATTATCATTTGGTTTCTTAAATAATAAATAAATAACAACAAATCCAGCACCTGTAGTAAGATTGCTAAACCATGGATTTAATTGGAAGTTTGAGGGTTTGTGTTGAACTGATAAATTTGGCCATGAAATGCAGGTTTTTCTAGGATTAAAAGCCTATCCTAAAGCATATGCTTTTCTGTTTTGGTTTGATTTTTGTTTGGGCTCGGTTTGGTTTAACATGTTATTAGAATGGTTAGAATTACGTTTACTACTTTAGAGTGAAAATCCTCCATGTTTTCCACTGGTGGCAATCTTTATTAGGGGCCAAGATGAGGAGCCTGCTGAAGCAGGAGGGAAGGAACTGGACACAAAATTAGATTTGGGTCGGTGAGCCAGTCCTAGTTGCGTGTGGTAGAATTGTTCAGGGGAGGCTGCAATTCAGGGTGGGCTTACAGATTCGTCTGTATTTTGCTGAAAAGTCTAATTTAGCTGGAAACCGCACAATATATGCTACAAATAAATTTTCTTCTTTGATGCAAATTCAAGGAGACCCAAGTTGCACAGATTTTGAATGCCTAAGATTCATTCAATTAGAGGAAGAAATCTTGGTATCTCAGGAAGTCAGTGGAAAATTTGCCAGATTTAGTAAACCGCAGCTTTATTATCCAGTGAGTTTTTGTCTTACCATGTTTTCAGACATGTTTTAAAACAGCTTTCCAGACAAGCCAGTATCACCTGGAATCCAATTTATGTTAGGTTTTGCCAGCTTGAAGTGTCTTATATCTGACATCTCTGTACTGTTGACAGAACAGAGATGGCTTTAGATACAGTACAAATTCAGGGCTAAATTCAATTTATTTGAAGTTTTCAATAAATTAGGAGCTTGAATTTAAATTAGTAGTACATTCTGGTTTAGATAACCATAGGACAGTCAAAAAACCAGATAATTTATTTTCTGCCATATTCCCTGGGCATATATTTGACTTTGAAGTGACCTTTTGCTCAAAACAACTGTAACATGTACAGTGCCAATAAAAAGATATAGGCATGCACAAATGCACATATAAAGCAGGCAATGTGGAACAGTCAAATTCATCTGCTATAGCTGGCATCAGCATCAGGAAGTTTTCTCTCTTTTACCTGTTCCAGAACAACTTGCTGAATATAATGGCAAGCTCTTCCCTTCTCTTCCTTTCTTTTCAAGTTAAAGGACAGTACACTCAGTTTATTTCTACAACTTCCTGTTTAGACTTAATAAATGTGATTGCCTCATACATTAGTAGTCCTAAGTTCTGATCCTGTTAGGGTTTTATTTGCATTCACTAGAATGTTACAGTGGTAATATTCTTCCTTATTTTTTCCATTGAAAAAACCATGCTAGCCTAGGTCACGTAAACTTGGTCTATTCATAAACGTAAAACAATTTAAAAGAGATGAAAGAAGTCTGAAGATCCTTTTAACAATGGCTTGTAAATGTTCCTTTTACAGGAATATACTTTTAGTAGCCATACTGCATACTACAGTGCCTTTCTTTGTGAATGTATTACAAAATATAACTCCGTGCAAATTCAGTGTTACTAAACAGCGATGCCATGCCACAAGAGCTGTGGTAGCTTGTAATCACTTTTTCTTGTGCAATCTAACTGGTCCATAATGTGGATTTGAAGACCTGGGTGAAACTGCAGTGAGAGCTGAATTATGACAGAATCTGGAATTTGTTGAAGACCAAAGATAAAGACACTTCATTTTCAAACAAGCAGTAAAAAATCCGGACTCGTTGGGACATTGCTTTTTTTTTTTTTTTTTTTTTTTCCCCTAAAAGATGGTATCTCCAGGATGTAAATTCCTAACACTGTTCCAAAGTGCTTGGTTCAATACTGACATATAGGGAAATATTCCAAGAAACCAAGGTCAATAGCATCTATCTTCTTAGACATAACCATGCTTTGTTTTATAACTGTTATCAGTGACGTGGTTTGGGCCTAGTTTTTCAGCTGTTTTGTCCTTCTTTGTATATTGACCCTTTCTGTCTGTACTAGATTATTTGGAAGTTTTATAACCTATTCCATTGTGCAACATGATTATTCCACCCCACCAGATACTGGGTATCACAGAGTGACCTACCACAAAGGTTTGTGATAGGAGTTCTCCACCTTACTCTAGAAAATGTGACAGGAGGAATGAATTGTTGACAGGTTTCAAAAGACTCCTCAACTCTTCTTTCTGAAAAAAAGGTGAATCAGTAAAATTCAAAAGAATATTTTACTCTCTGCAAAGCAATAGGGTCGTGCTGTGTGTTGAACTATGCCCCCAGTCACTCCTAAACCATTGTTGTTGCCCGGTTTGATTGTCCAGTGACCTATGCTTGGCTTCTGTTTGTGCTGTCTGGGCTTAATGTTTGGCTTCCATCTATCATGATACCACCTTTCTCCTGAATGATAAACTCTGCATTCAGCTAATAGAAAGAGCTATAAAAATTAACCTAGTTAACTTTTATTAGCTTGTTTTGGTCAACTACAAACAGGGTGCGACAAGATGCACCCCTGACCTGAGCACCTTCATCATCAACTTCTGGCATGTGACATGTCTGCTATATGCCAGATAGCTATAGCTGATCTCTAAATGCCATTTTCAAAAACACATGCATTAGGCAGTTTCTCTCTTGCAGTAAAACTTTACTTAGAAGTGGAGAAGCTATGATTTCTATAGCCTGCAAAGCAGACCATATAGTATAGCTATGGAATCTACTATAGCATCCGATACAGCATGGAAGGCTACTTTTATAAACCCCAGCAACTTATTTCTCTTCAGACTTACTGTCTGGTCTAGTCCAGGAGACAAATATTGCATTCACACATACTCCCAATATTGAGGTATCTACATCTAAACTAGGTGCTGCTGGCAGTCTGTCTGCTTAGAGGAAAGTGCAGTGCAGGCCATCTCAGTCTGAAATCACTGTTGAAATACGCCAGATGAATAATACAAGAAAATTGTCTATAACTCTTTACAGACTATTCAGAGGAATAGTCTGTAGACTGTAGGCTATAGACTCCGATGTCCAGTGTGGACATCCTAAGTTAGGCGAGCTGGATCCTGTTCGTTAAACCTTTGTTAGGCCTATTAATACAGTGAGGCCTAAGCTAGGCCTATTAATACATCCCTCAATGTATATGCCCACAGTGAAAATACCTCTAGAGTCTGCTGCATTTTTTCCCTCAGTTAAGCTAAGCTGCCTTTTTTCAGAACATACATACCAATATTTTTTGTTTTATTCTTTTCCATATGTGGTCATCATATTTTTAGATATGTAAATTACAGGTGCTTTCATCTTCCTCTAAATATGATCCCAAAATTTTAAAGCAGTGCTTTCAGGTTCCTGTAAATTTGCAGAGCAGGACCGGTATGCAAAGAACAGTCTGTGTTCTGTGGATCATTAAAGTACCAACATATACCTTAACATATGGCCAGTAAAACCTAATCTCAGTGTCTGCCCTGTAATAGCCACTGTTTCTCATGATTCAGAATAAGAAGATTTCCCTTCAATTTATAGTTAAATCCTTGCTACATATACTCTCTGCTGTCAACTGAATTAAGGGAATCACTAGAGGCAGGAAATCTGTTTTGCCAAAATACAGACAAACTGCCAGTCCCTTCCTACTCACTTCTTTTTGAGGTAAGAACCCCATTGCTGAAAAAAAAAGGATGTTGCCTAAATATTGTGTTTCAGGAGGTGGTCCTGCACTGTTCTAATATTTGCAAGTATAAATTTCAAGATGGATACATTTGGATCTAAAGAGTGAGAAACAAAAGGGCAAGTTAAGTTGGTCAGGTGGTAGAAAATGCTGAATCTCATTAAAGACATTTACACATGACACCTGCAAGTCAGACGATTTGTTGCTTCTGAAAAAGCAACTAAAAGTAGCTAGAATGATCAATTTAAGCGAGTAGAAAAGCAATTGCGGCATAAAAGATGGTTACTGTATCAGTGGAAATAAATTCATAGCACGTTAACAGAAAAAATAATATGCTGAATTTGTGGGCGGTTTTTGCAGCTTTCAGAAATTCTAGGAGATTGATTTTAAAAGTATTTTAAAGTAAATTTGAAAAGTGCTATAACTATTATTCTCATCCAAGTGAATGAATATTAGGTAACTAACTTCACAGTTGTTTTTATCTACTGCAGTTTTCTTAAATATTTTTCTAGTCTGTTCTGCAGTGAACTACTGTGTAACTGCGAGCATACAGTGCTCAGCAAAATCATGGAGCTAGCATGTTCAACAGCAAAGACTATTTTAACCTGTCTCAGAAATGAAAAGCAGCCCGTGTTTTTCTCCTCTGTTGAATAGGCAAAAGTATGTAATTCTTAGATTTTATAAAGTGGAGGCTTCAGTTACAAAATTAGTATCTGCATGTACAAAATTGTTTCAGAGTTTTCTAAGGCTTTCTCTCAATGTCCTGGCATTAACGCACAGAGGAGCTCACTTTTATCACTGAATTACCTTTTTCTCCCATTCCCCCCGCTTCCCCCAGCATTGCCAAGTGTGTCTGTAGTTTGATGGCATCTTTCCAGAGAGCGATGAACAGGTCAGATCAGCAACCAACTTTTTATCCATTGACATACAGACTGACTGATGGAAACTTCTAACAACCTTAAGACTTTAAGCCTCAGTACAAGAGTTTACATCAGACCCTTCACAGAAGGGGAAAGCCGTTTAATCCCAGAAACTGTTAAAACTTCCCACAAGACAAAATAAACTACCGTGGTATAGGGTTTGTGTATTCTATTTATTATTTCTAAACAATTCAGTATGAAACATAATAAACTCAGATCTCTGTGTGTTTTTTCTATTTAATCTGGCATTGGTGCTTGAGTGATCTGCTTCAGATGGCAAGACCTTTATTCTCTGCCACTCACAGCTTTTGCTTTTACTAGGAGTGCCTTCACGTTGTCAGTAGTGCTGGGAATCTTGCTCTCTCATTTCATTGCAAAAGGAAAATTTAAAAAACTTGAGTAATTCTATGTTACAAGTTCAATTTCCAGCTATCATTTAGTTCTAAGATAACTTTAGAGCATATTTCCTGTATTTTTGCCTTACTGTGAATTCCAGTTTGAGACTTCATATTGTGGTGCTTTCAATGGAATAATTTTACAGTACAGCCTATGAAATCTAAGAAGCCAAAGTACAAACCTACTTGGGCAGTACCTATTGTCCATCTCTAGTGTCAGATGCAATAATTATTTTGCATTCTGCTTTCCAGTCAGCAGCTACAGCCGCAGCGCTGACAGCCTAGTTGGTTCCTGCCTGCAATGAACATGATTTTCTTTCAAAAGCAGGAGGGGTTTTCAATACTGTTTGTATAGTGTGCAGCCCTAGGGATTAGATGACAGCACACAGTTTCCTGCAAGGTGCTGCCATTAACATAGTAGTGTAAATTTTCCCAAAAATTTTATCAGAAGATGGTGACATAGTGCTGGGGAGTTCACCCATAGATTCAGATTGTTCAGACCTTTTTAAAGCCAACAAAGATGTACAAAATACGGAAACTGTTCGAATTCTTTATTAAAACCTGTAACTTTGTATTATTAGTCATCCACATATTCAAAAATTACGAAGGCCTAAACCCTCTGCACATTGTTTGAACTAGTTTGCAGTTTAATATGTAGTCATATGTCATCATTTGAAATCTAAGCAGGCATACATCATCATCTGAAGACCAGTTTAACAGCGCTGTCCAACTCCTGACGTCTTAATTCTCACTCTAAAGAAATAAAAAATATGTCTTAGATAAGGAATTTGCTGTCCATTTTTAAAGCTTTTTGTTTGTTCATTTTCACTCAGCCTAGGCCTCATTTACCACAGGATTTGTGCGGGATCCTTCTGGAGTGCCTCAGAGTTGTTAAGTGACAATCTAAAAGCCGATTTAGGATTAGCTAGCTTAACCAGGTGAACTGAGGGTTTCACTTTGATTGGGTAGAAAAGCTGTAGCTGTGCTTGGAAGTCCATATTGTGATACTGAAGGGCTTTATCAACATCCTGAGAGGAGTGCATTCAGAATAGGTGATGATGCGAATCTCACTAATCAGTGAAGGATTATCTGAGGCTCAAAGCTATGCTGCTTCTAATTCCTTCTTCATGACGCTGTTCATGCACTGCAAAATGATCTAGTACAACACCAGAAGTATAAATATTAGATGAGACTCTTCAGTATCTTAATTAGCACTTTCTAAGGGAGCAGTTCTTGAATAGTCAGGGGTAATCAGATGTTTAAAAAAACCCCACAAACTCAGAAACACGGCAGAAATCTATGTTGATTTCAAATGTACAGTGACTGACAACATATCATATGTAACATGTCACTAATTTTAAAAGCAACGCCAGCATCAACTCTGATGCCAAGTTATTGACAGGATTTAGTGTTTCTAGTCACACCATTACGGTGTTGAAAACAGTGATTCTCTGTAATTCTTTTCTCCTACTGAAATATGTGAAATTCTTCATTGCCAGACTATTCCTATATGGATTAGGAGTGTGGCATTACCCCAGACAGTCATTTAAAATAGTTTTCCCTATAAATGTTTGTTCAACAGGAAAAAAAATAAAAGGAGAAAAATTAATGAAACACTTAGTACAATATTGTTTTGTTTGGTTTTGGTTTTTTCCTTTTCCCAATGCATTTAGCAGAGGGCAACAGGCCATGAAACATGAGACTGATAACAAAACATAACTACCATTTCCTACCACAATGCTATTGAAATCTTATGCTGACCCTTACAGTAAATGGCAATTTTGCTGAGCAGGAAAAGTTATATGTGTATTTGAATGGAGTATATATTGGTAAAACAAGAGCGTCCCTAGTTTGCTTCACTACACACAGTGTCAAAATGGGTGAACAAGATATCTTTAATTCCTAACATCCAATTAGGTTCAGTATCTACAAGACCACCAACAGAGTGAGGGACTGCTTCCCAGCACTTCTTATAGCGTTTTATGTTCTTCCGTCTCCATTGCTTCTTACCATCTTCATTTTAGTGTTGTGGCCTCCAAGAAAAGCATTTACAAGACAGTGATGGCTTTTAAAATATGTTGTTTATTAGACCCTTTCTTCTGACCATAATGTTAGGTAAGATATAGAGGAAAGATCGGCTGTGAGTAAAACCCAAGATCTGAGGAATCCAAACGACTAAAGAAACAGGTTCTGATTTTGCATTTTGCATTTGTTCGTGGAATATCTCCATGTAATAAAAATTTTTAGATGAGTGGTTCAGGTTTTTCATATTACAGATTTCTAGTTGAATTCACTTTTTATGTAAATGAAGCTTAAAAAAATAAAATTTTGTGATTTTACCAGACAAGTGCCATTACTCATTATCAGAAATGCCTACTTAAAGTTCAGAGAAAGTAAAAATAAAAACTCTCTCTTAAAGGGAGGGTTAATTTATTATTAAATTAACTCTTAAGATTGTGTTCCTATAGGTATACTTCTGCTCATAATGGGAAGTACATACTTTCAAGTTTGCTTGCCATATTTCTGTGAAAAGCAATAAAATAAACATCATAGAAACCAGACATTATACGCACAAGTAACGTATTTAATTTTATACTGTTTTCAAAACCAAATAGCAAGGTTTTATCTCCTGCTTTCTATGATACCAAGAAAACATACATCCAGGTAGACTTCAGATATTGTGTCAGAGGGCTTCCATTTCTATCACTCCTTAATGATGAATGAGGTGGTTCTTCTAAACAAATAAGCACTTCAGAGAGTTACCCTTGACAGGGCTGTTAATCCTGGGAGCCTGCCTTATCGTTGTAGAATTCAAGGGCTGAAGTTGTACAGTATCCCTGTACTGCCTGTCTCTGGCTGCAAGTTGGGGCAGAGCTATTTCACATCTTGCATGTAAAGCCCCACTCGGTGCTTCTGTTCTGGTGTGCTCGCAGATACAGGGGCTTATCGTCTTAGTAAGCTCTGGCCCTCTTAATATCTGGCTGACTTTCTCATTCAGATGGATGTGTTACTGGCCTGCTTTCAGTGCTCTAGCGTTTCTTTTGCGGTCTTTCTGTACCGAATGCAATGAATTTTGTACTACAATACAAAGCTTGCCTTAAGCGCTACAGAACGTTAAGGCAAATCAGACCATACCTTCTTGTCATAAAGGAATTAAAGATATGACACGTAAGCACAGTAGGTCTTCACAAAATGGCGTTCACAGAAACGCAGGAAATCTCTGTCTTATGATTTTGCATACCTGGCAACAGCTATTGTGCTTAATATCGCCATTAAAACTCTAAGGCCTCTAAAAAGCAACAGGTAATGGTGGTATTCTGGTGGTAAAGAGAGAATCTGGACCCATTTTCTCAGGATTGGAAACTGTTGTCAAGCATCCTTGCAAATGGCTTTCCCCCTTTCTCTCCACCACCTCCCACGTTCCTTCCATACCAACTGCCATAGAACTTTGGAACGCTTCCAGGATCATCTGAAAATAACAAGTGAATAATTTTTTATCTCCATCAGTTTCCTAATGCCTTAGAAGGGTTAGGACAGGCATGTAACTTCAGCTGCTGTTTGAAAATCAAAGCATAATGTGTTTCCAATTTATAAATTATAAAATATTCAAAAGCACAGACTAACTTTAAGGAATTGGTTACACTGCTTGATATCTAGAGCTGTTTGCTCCTTTTATGTCTGTTACTTTCTCTTCCTACTCCCTCCCTCCTTTCCTTCTGAGGATAAAATGCAAAGAAAATGTAAATTTTGATGCCTTGGGCCTTGGATAGGAAGGAAAAAGATAATGCCAAAAAATAAATAAGGAAGACGGGTTGAATAGAGGGTCTCTTTTGATGTGACACCGGTAATTCCATTCACCAGTTTCATTCCTTGCCCATCAGAAAGATCCCTAATGCAAAGTATTAGCTTTGTAAAGGCTTTTCTGAACAGTAGGAACAAACCCAGGCATTTATGACTATAGTAACTTTCATTCTAGTCTCTCAAAGCTCGGCATAAATATTGCCATGGATGCCATGTGAGATAGCTATTTTAACACCCACTTTAGAGACAGGATGCTGTGAGGTGCAAATAGTTGAGAAGCCCAAGGGAGCAGGAGAGCATTCAAGGAATACTGAACAAAAAGTGAATGTTTGAGTCTGATCTTCAGAAGCTGTTTTCTTTAAGGGCAGGAAAAACCCTGCGCTCATAGCTGATAGAAAATACTCATAACATCACCCTCGGCTGCCTGCACTGAAAAAGACAATTTCTGTTAGCTGTAAAAGGTGAAATCCTCACTGAATTGATGAGTAACTCCCTGACTTAAGCAGAGCTGAGCTTTTCTTTACATGCTTATTTCTACTTAGTACGTAGTTTGTCAAAGTAAAAAAGCAGATTTAGGTTGTAGTTTATTTTCGTGAGTCTGATAGCAGCAAAGCCACTATGAAAAGTTCTCTGTCCTTCTTAACTCTAGCTTCATAATCCTACATCACAGTCTGCGCCCTCCTCAGCTGTGCTGAAGTAACTGTCTGGAGAGGCAGGCTATAAACTAGGCCACTGAAATGACCCTGATTATGTTTTAAATCCTCGGGCTTTTTTAGGTGAGATGAGGGGAGAAGGACAATTTAGTTTGTAGTGTTTTTTTTTTTCTAAACCTAGAAAATGTCACTGATCTGGATTATAGCAGATTCGTCAGACAGTTGCAGCAAGTATTAGAGGCAGGGGTGAACTGAAGTGGCATTGCTGCCTGAGGAAATACGTTTAAAAATGCCCTGAGAACCTAAAACATTTGGTTGTTTCTTTACTGCATTTCACAGCGAGCCTATGTATTTGTATAGGTACTAGCAGAGTGAAAGCTTCACGCCGATCCAGGTGGGGAAACTTCCCTTACAAGCCTTTATTAATACAATTTTTTCAGCTGAAGTAATGCCATAAAGGTGTTAGCTTTTAGAATTTGGTCTATCTGCTGTCAATGACAAAAACTCACAGGAAGAACCAGGCGTTTAAGAGACTGTTTCTTTCTGGTCTTGAAGAAAGGTGACCTGCAGTTTTGAGTGTACTATGCTAAACCTTGTTTTCTGTGTCATATCTCAGCTGGCTTTATAGCCCTTTATCTTTTAGCTAAGCAAATGCTTGAATATTTGCCATATGCCCGACACGGTGTTTCTAAAGCTACAAGTCAAAAGAAAAACTGCAAATTAGACTCAAAGTAGGTTTTGCTGATGAGAATTCTATTTGCTTTCAATAGATATGCACCAATAGAGAGGCAAATACACCTCTCTTAATTACTCTTATTTTGTCTTCATGTATCTATTGATTAGGACATTTATCTAAAGAATAAACAACAGCATCTTGGACAGTGTTATCGGACATGATGTAATCATGGCATACAGAGATTTAGTTGAATGTTTTCCTAGCTGTTATCTAGAAAACCACATCATTTTCTGTTTAATTCTAGTCTTAACTCTGCAATAATTAACATTCTTTATTTTACAATAGGTTAGATGTAACTTATTTTGATCTATTTAGCTTTTCTATGTAATTGATTGGGGTGAATGATGCTACTTAACTGTCATTTAGTGATCTGGAACCTGTGGGAAAGCATTATATTGACTGAATTTTATTAGAGGACGAGTATATAAAATTGATTTTGAGTAATAGGAAGTTTGAGCTCCCCATGTAGCACTTTTTATTTTAAACGCCTGTTAGTGATGGTTTACATTTTTTTCCAACAACCAGGCAGAAAATGCATTCTTTTTCACTTTTGTACTTCACAAAACCAAAGGTTTGACCTGTATTTAGAGTAAGCAGAATGCTAAACCGTTGCACGTCTGGTCTTTGAAAGCCCCAGGATCTGCTACAGCTCCTATTGAAGTCACTGGGAGTTTTGCCATAGATTTCAATAGGACTGGGAGGAGAGCCTGTGTTTATTGTTAACTGAGATACACTGAAGCTCTGTTCACAGTGAATTAGAATGATGGGTCTGAATTGTCTCAGAGGTTTATTATGTGCAGGCTGCAATTCCAGAGAACCTCTGTTTACAGGAGGAAAAAAATTCTGCATTCCTTGTACAGTCAGAATTTCCACTGAAGTCAATGAAATCTTTGCCTGAGTAAGGATAAGCACTTGCAACCAAAGTAAATTATTTAGTGAAAAACAACCACATTACTGAAGCGCCTGTTGGCTGTGTTCCTGTATTTTTGGTCATTTAGATTTGAAGAGTTATCCAGCGCTAGTACATTTTGGTTCCTTATATCCACTTACTGATGGTCACTTTACAGCGACGACACACTGCTGCCTTTCTTACCAGGAATGTTAATCTGAAAGGAAGGAGCAGAAGCTCTTTAACTGGATCCTCAGTCAAATTCTGTTTGATTCAAAAGATGCTGTCATGCCCTCACTTCATTTCTTGTCGCTTTCTGCTGGGAACCTGATGGTTGTAGGAGATCCCCAGTGTACTTGCAAATTCATGCGTGCCAGGGATCCAAGCTTCTGAACAGTGAGGAATTCAGGGAATTTTTTCTGCCTTCAGACACCCAAGCTAAGTCAGCCATAGCCTGGTCCCGAGCAATTTTCATGTATAAACATGCTAAACCCTTGATGTCTGAACAGTTATATCATCACAAATTAACTTCTCAATGCTCCTCCAGGGTTAGCGCTTTGTGACATGTGTGCCAAGCACTGCAAAAGTGGGCTGCCACAAATTGCCAATCAAAATTCGAGTGTTTGTAATTTTCTTCTGGAGCAGAAAATAAAAATAAATGCCTTAAACGAAGCAGACTAGAATTAGAGACTAATCTTCAAAGTGTAATATCTCAATTTGCCCCATGTAACAGTATTTTAAGTACCTTCTTGAGGCTTAGCAGCACTGATCCCTCTGTGCCTTCGCCGTGCATTGGGAGCCGGTCAAATTCTGCAGCAATAGTAGTACAGTAGGGACCTCCACAGGAGGCGAGCAGGAAGGTGTTTCAGACAGTTTCTCAGGCTCATGGGTCTGATGTAAAAGAGAAATGATGTTCCTAAGATACACGTTAACCCTGGGTTTGAAGGCAAAAGAAAGTGCTTAGAATTTGCAGGGAAGAGCTGTTTAAAAAAAATAACAAAACCGAAAAAGCAATTTCAAATTGGGGATGATATACTGCACACTGAGAATAAGAGATGCTAAGAAAACAAAAGACTTAATTTTCAATACATTAATTTTTCCATAGTCCGTATTATTCTCTGTCAAATATACTGGGAACACAAATCTGCATCTGCATTGATTGGATGAATTTCAAAGACCTTTTACCTGCTCTCTGTTTGTGTTGCCTCATATCTTTATGACATGGAATGAACTGCTTGGCGCCACGTTGCTGTTATCCATTAACCACTCCTGTTTTCCTAATCATCTTGGACTCCATCTTTCTCTGTCCTATCTGTTATTGTCTTCTGCAAAGAGATGTGATGTTCCTGTAGCCTGTTCTGGTTTGCATGACATGATTTGTGTTTCTGCCTACAAGGGTTTCTCCACTGAACCCTGTACATTATCTTCCCCCAGTCCCCCCTCCTCTGTAACCAGGAGAAGAGGGTCATACATCTGTAAAATGACAGCACTTATGAAAAATGGGAGTTTGGTACACATGGCTCTCATCAGACACAGACTCATCTTCCATGCCACAGACACTACTTGTTTCCTTGCAATGCAGACTGTAGCTGGAAACACAGGAAACACCTAATAAATTGCTTGACCTATCAAATTAACAAGTCATCAAGAAACTATTTTGGTAATCAATGAGCAAAGCAGAGTTGTTTGCTTTCTGGCCGAGGAAGAAGAATGCATGGAGATGGAGCAATTTCTTTTCTTCATCTCTCTTCTATAAACAGCATTTCACTGGATTGTAAGTTTGCTGCAATATGGAGAAAAATGTGAAGGATCTATTTTTAGAATTAGAAGTCTTAGACCTAGAGGCATGCACTGGCCTAAGTTTATTGCTGAGTACAGAACTCAAAGAAACTCAGATATATGACATTGTAATTATGTCATTACTATTTCTGCTGAAGGTGATTTTAGGGCTAATTATGATAAGTGCATAAGGAAATGAAATTTTCTCGTTTTAGGAATGGTATGTGTTGAAGTACGTGTCAGTTTAGTCCCTGCTCCTGCGGCTCAGCAGAAAAGAGAAAGTGTAAAATTTTCAGCCTACTTAAATGAGAAATTAACAATAAATGAAGAAGCAGACGTTTTCTTCTTCCATCTGATGTGGCCTGAGATGCAGAAATCGGCTGGTTTTTCCACCTGGTTAGAAAGGATAGGATGCTGCTGAAAATTAAGGCAAACTGGAAACTTGGGATTGTTTTGGTTATACCTGTAACTGGCAGGGATGTTCTGCCCAGCAAAGCTTGTGTAGAGGGCAAGAAGCCAAAGCAGGTGTCGTTTCTGTTGTGAGCTTAATAGTAGACATCTGTTGATTACTATGTCAAATCGTGGTCTCAAAAATAATTAGATCATTTGGAAATGTATAGAACACCAGTAATCGTGCTACCACTGAGGCATCCTCTTGCTTGTCTTGGGCATTTCTGTGGTGCTGAATTTCCTGTTTTAATAGCAGACCTTTAGAAAGTCTCAGTCACATTTGTAGAGGTTCCTGACAGATTATGCATCGTTCCAACTGATCATTTACTTCAAGCATATTTTGATTTTCCTTGTTGAATAGGAAATCACCAAATTGAAATCCTGATGGTATGGAATAGAACCCTGTAGATGACTAGTATATTATCTAGGAATACAATTTTCCCTGCATTGCCATTCTGAGAGGAATA
Source organism: Coracias cyanogaster (assembly GCA_033124195.1). Classification (NCBI taxonomy): domain Eukaryota; kingdom Metazoa; phylum Chordata; class Aves; order Coraciiformes; family Coraciidae; genus Coracias; species Coracias cyanogaster. The sequence goes on along the minus strand of JAVSBS010012998.1, from coordinate 31,721 downwards.
AATGGGATAATGCAGGAATCATTCGACAAAATTATAAGTACACATCATTGTAGAAATCTGTGACACGCCTGTCACATTTTATTTATTAAAAAAAGTTTGTTTGGAAATTACATGCACTTTTTTCTGTCTAAACTCAGTTCCTTTTCTGCAGTCTCTGCCCACCTCTGTCAGTGTTGTGATGATGTTATTTTGACTTTTGTGAAGTTTGTGAAGACTGTGTGATGAATATATATATGCATAAGAATTATGCATACGCTTAAGTACTTTCCTAATTCCAAAACCAGATTATAGGGTCCCTCTCCTTCCGTCTTTACGTAAGCTGTGGTCGAGCAAAATAAATTATACCTCATGTGGTGAATATAATGATTAAAATAGTCCAGAATGAGGATGTGAAACTTGGCATTAAATTCCTAATGGGTAAGAACAGGGGTTACACTGATGTTCATGTCTAAACCTAGAAGTACACCAGAGTCAGGGTCTCATGGCCTCCTCCCACGCGTGCTGAGCAATGCCTCCAATCTGTGTGTTTTCCCCATTAATGTGAATTCTAGATTAGAATACTTACTGTCTGCCTGTACTTCTGCCTGAAGCGCCTGTTGGCTGTGTTCCTGTATTTTCGGTCATGTAGATTTGAAGAGTTATCCAGCGCTAGTACATTTTGGTTCCTTATATCCACTTACTGATGGTCACTTTACAGCGACTACACACTGCTGCCTTTCTTACCAGGAATGTTCATCTGAAAGGAAGGAGCAGAAGCTCTTTAACTGGATTCTCAGCCAAATTCTGTTGGATTCAAAAGATGCTGTCATGCCCTCACTTCGTTTCCATTTTGCTGGGAACCTGATGGTTAGATTAGATTAGAAGTGTGAGAGTTTAGATTAGAAGTGTAAGAATTTAAAGCAGAATGCTTAAAAAAAACCACAACTCCCCTCTTTCCCCTATTTCATTCTCAAGACAAAATGTCTAGTGTGTCAGAAATTAGGCATGTTATGTATCGCAGTGGCATAAACTTGGATTTAGTTAAAGAAACTTAAAAATTGTACTGTTGCAGTGAAAAGAGACAAAATTTATGAGCGTTAAGAGTATTATTTACTTTTTAAGAGGAAGAAGTGGTGAATAAAACGGAACTCATTGACTAACTATAGCATTTAATTAACTTTTTAAAATAAGAACAGCTTTTTTGCGTAAGCACTGAGTTATGGTAATTAGGTTTCTATTTTCCAAAATATCCCAGCTAGAAATTGCATCTAATCTACACCAAGACACAAGAAAGGACACTAATTACTGGAATATTTGTTGAAGGCAACATCCCTTCATGTGAGATCAATCAATAAATTTTGAAAATACTTGCATCACAGAAATGCTAAAGGATTCTTGCCTCCATCCTCTAACTCTGCTTGAAAGACACCACAAATCTTGTGGAATCAGAAAACATGCTATAGAATATTTTTTTTTTTCAATTTTTTAAATCCACAGAAAGATTGACATATAATTAGTGTTTTCCTTAAAAAAACCCAGAAACTTCCTATATTTGCAGTCCATGTCTTTCGGTAGTTTAGAACTTTTCCTAGCAGATTCTGTCTGAAAAAGCAGTAGTAGTTTGTATATTCATAATTTTACATTTCAGGAAGACAAATGGACATCATCTTCCAATTTCCTCAGGAAAAACTTCTTTCATATATCAAGACATTCAATTTACAACATTAAAAGTTCAGGTTAACTACATAAACAGCTGATAGGAGAGCAATAAAAATATTGGCTTGACCTTTGTTTTATTTAATAGTGACTGTAACAGCCAGTTGTTTTGCTTTTTGCATTATGTCATCAGTTTGCGAAGTTTAATGCTCCTTGGTATGGGACTGTGTAGTTCATGGGAGTTACACATTTCTCAACTCCTGGTTTAACAGATGTTTGTTTTAAGAGTTCCTTAGCAGTATAAATTATAGTAGACTAAATTGCTCATTTAAGGGCATGACAAAGTGACTCTCAGAGCATGCTCTGGTATGTGAAACAAGCAGAGTAAGTGCAAAAAAGCATCACATGGGTCTCCTTGAAAAAAGTCCTCTTTCCTATGTTTTAGAAAGGGACTCTTGTCATACAAAAGTTATGTCTCCTGCTAAAGTAGTTGAACCAGCTGCACCCCATGTGCTGAAAACACTCTTGTCTCTTATTTCTCTTGTTCAATTATTGTGTCTATAAATTGCAGTGGGCCACCTGTGCAATGCACTCATCCAGAATAGCCCCAGAGGAAGCATTAACATATCAAGGCTCATAAAGCACAAATCCTTAAATGTAAAAACTGACACTTTCATCCTACTCCAGCCTACATCTATATAGACATTAAACCAGAAAGAAATAAAGAATATTTTACTATGCAATTTGAAGGCCCTGCTCTCCTCTTGCAAGAGGTCATCGGCAAAACTCCTCTTGATTTTTAGTTGGGAACAGGATCAAGCTATAAAAAGCATGAATTCTAGTTACATATTTTAGAAACTTATTCTGACTTCTGCCATCTATCAAGTTTGATGCCCCTATTAAAAAAAAAGAAAGGAAGACTTATCTTCTTGACATTAACCATATTTTTGTTATTCCCCATCTAAAAGAGTTAAATCAGATCTCTGTGGGAAAGGGGCCTAGGGGTTTGGATCGGCCAGAGGAAGATCTCCAAATTAACAAAGCTGCTTCTTCCAGCTTTAATGCTCTGTCTTTAGAAAAGGTTTAAGAATTATTATTCTTTTCTTGACATGTTGAGGATAAACCAACAAATGCTGAGACTGTTTTTTCGACCTCTGGGCAGAGCCACTGGCCAAAATGAATGTAAAAATGGCAGCTTTCTGGTTACTGTGATCTGCAGGACACGTAACTTTCAGCAGGGACAGATAAAGGTGAGACCAGCCATTTTCAATCAACTTGAGGCATTCTTGAGCAACACTCTTAAGAAAAGAAGCTCTCTGGAGAAGCAGCCATCCTCCATAAGTGTGTCTCTCTTTTTTTTTTTTTTCCTCTCCTTCTACATTTATCTCCAGTGCCTACACAGTACAATTGATCAGTAAATAAGAGTAATAATTTTATTAAGAGGACTGCATTTCTGTGTTTTTTGCATAGATTGGTAAGGTACCCGTCTGCTCCACTCCATTCTTATCTCTAAATTTATGTATGCTTTCAGTTAACCTTTGCTCCAGAGCAGTGGATGGTTGTATATCCCTAAGGACTTCTTATGAGAAGTATGCTACCACATGCAACTCTGTTGTGCTTTGAAGGAAAGGGATGTGTATGTAGAAGCTGCAGAACATGACTGTGTTTACAGAAGGAAGAAAACCAAGGCAGGTGTCTGAGAAGGTCAGCAAAGAACTGGGTGATGAAGATCTTCAGAAATAAAAAAGACTCAAGGCAGATTCCTAATGCTCATAGTGAAGAGGACTTTTTTTGGAGCAGACCATAAGGATTGCATATCTAAGAATACAGGCCTACCTTAATTTCAGTTTAGGATTCTGTCTAAACCAGTTGCACATTTCTGACCTCAGAGCTGTCATTCTTTCTAAATGGCATCTTTCTCTGACAGTGTATTCGCATTTCCTTATCTTGTATGTTTGACATGTATTGAAGTGGCTGTCCATTTGTTTCAGCCCTTCGTAAAAAACACTGTCCTTCATTACCCCGTTCTTTACCTGTTTGATTCTCTTTCTTTTTTAACTAATTCCCTAGCTTCAACTCTTTAGACACTTCTTAACATGTCCCCACATTGCAGGCCTTTTCCTCTCCGCAACACAAGCTTGTATTCCCCAAAGCTAAAGAAATGCCAAATTGCCACCAGCACTTCATTATGTTTATATATTGGTCCTATGAGATTTGAATTTTCTCTAGTTATCCACATCCTTCTTTTTATTTCCTGTTTACTAGCATCATACAACTTTCTGTGATATCCAGTCCTCTTGGAATAAGATTTTTTTTTTTTTTTCAGATAAGATTATTCGTGCTTAGTGATTTTCTCTCCAAAATTTTATCTTGAACAAATGTGAATTGGTGACTATTACAAAACCTAAGGAAAGAAGAATAAAAATAAAAATCCAATAGTCTTAAGCATAATACAAGCAGATTTTGTAGTCTTGATCCAGCATATGTGAGCTCAGCACTACTCACATGAGTAGCCTCTGTCTTCAGTGCATTACTGAACGTTACTTTTCAAGTGGTCTCTTGCAAAAGCTTCCACAGCACACCTTCCTAATTGCAATAGAAAACTATTCACAAATAAATACCTTTTCCGGAAGAAGAGAAGTCAGTGAAAGCCATTCAATAAAGGATTCAAAGCATGTTTTAATAACTTGAATACATAGTGTTACACCTTCTGCTAAATGAAGTCTCCATGAGCAATTATTGTGGCTGTGAAGCATGTGAGATTATCTTTGTGCTATGATCAAGATCTTTATTCCTAACTCTGCCCTGAGAACCAAAAAAAAAAATCAATCCTTTCTTGCCCTCCTAATATATTAATCCTTATGCTTGCTTCCTGATGTAAAAAACGTGGCCTCAACTATTGATCTCAGCAGGAATCACAGAACGGTAGGGGTTCTGTAGGGGAAGAGACCTCTTCAGATCATCTAGTCCAACCCTCCTGCCAAAGCAGGTTCACACAGAGCAGGTTGCACAGGAACATGTCCGGGCAGGTTTTGAATGTCCCCAGAGATGGAGACTCCACCACTTTGCTGGGCGGTCTGTTCCAGTGCCCTGCCACCCTCAAAGCAAAGAAGTTCCTCCTCATGTTTAGATAAAACTTCCTGTGTTGAAATTTGTGCTCGTTACCTCTTGTCCTGTCACGGGGCACCACTGAAAAGAGTCTGGACCCATCCTCCTGACACCCACCATTTAAGTATTTGTAAGCATTGAATCCTGTCACACATTCAGTGAATCAGACACTGTTTTGCGAGAGCATTACTCAAGTCTCTGAGATGAAATGCTTCTGCAGGTTAGTTTCTAGGATCCTGCTCAGATCCTTTTTTTGTTGTCATTCTAGCTTGTGCTGTCCGTGTTCATCTTGAGTAAGAGTGGTCAACATACAGAAA
>JAVSBS010012998.1:0-26561 GCA_033124195.1 Coracias cyanogaster | reverse complement strand
TCCTCCAGTCTTCGGGCACCTCACCTGTTCCCCACGACTTACCAAAGATGATGGAGATTGGCCTAGCAATGACTTCCACCAGCTCCCTCAGCACCTGCGGGTGCATCTCATCAGGGCCCATGGATTTATGGATGTTCAAGTGTTCAAACTGGTCCCTAACCCAATCCTCCTCGACCAGGGCAAACTTCTCCTTTATCTCGACCTCCTCTGAGGCCTCAGGGGACTGAGGCTCCTGAGGACAGCCTCCAACAGTGCAGACGGAGGCAAAGGTGGCATTCAGTAACTCTGCTTTCTTACTGTCCGCTGTTTCCAGGGCACCCACCTCATTCACCAGAGGGCCTACACTGCCTCTAGTATTAGTTTTGTCAACAATGTATTTGAAGAAGCCCTTTCTGTTGTCCTTGACCTCCCTCGAAAGTTTTAATTCCAAGGAGGCCTTAGCTTTTCTAATTGCCTCCCTACATTTTAGTGGTTAAAAACAGTGAAAATACTAATATTCTATAGGAATAGGTATATCTAGGTTGGCATAACTTAGTCTTCCATATTCCATCTAGATAATAAAGTTAAAATGCACTATTTAAAAGTTATTTTTCTTTTTTAATATTAAGAAATAGAAAAAAAACCATAATGACAAGTTCCAATAGGTGATAATAACACACTAACAAAGCACCAGCATGGCTGGAACAATCAAATATCCAGAGACATCAACTTGCTGCATGATTTGGGTGATTAAAAATTGGGTTTCCCTCTGCAAATCACACTTTTCTAGGACAGACTCCAAACATCTGACGTCAGCCACTGAATCAGCAATTGTAAGATACCTGGTCCAATCTCAGATTGAGAAAGCTATGTTCTGGTAGACCAGTATTTCTGCCTGAACTGGACCTGCTCTTGCACTAACTCCTCGCCACAGCCCTGATTTTCCTTAGCAGCACAGCCTCTCCCTGCTCCTTCGAGTGCTGATCGCTCTAATTCTCATCTTGTCCAACTCCTTGTTCCCTCCTTCCAACTCACACATCCTTCTCCAGCCTCAACTTACCCAAACTCCTGCCAGTTCAGCCCCCTGAATGTCCCCGAATGATATTTAACTATTAAGTGATACCAAGTATGGGACAGAATTTAAGAACAGCTGATTTTTCATGGCTTATTCATAACTATAAGAGTGAGCACTGGCCTTGGTGGCTTATGAGCCCTACGGGTAGTGTTTGAAATGACCACTGCAGAGTGCTGAGTGAAGATGTGCACCCCTCTGTACTGAGTCAGTAATTGTTAATTTGTGATATAGAAAAAAAACAAGTTTGAGACTGAAGTTCTCTGAAATTAGATTTGGAAGATAACTCCTGCCTTCCTCTGGCTATTAAAAGTTTAGATTTTGCCTATGAATATGATCACGTTTGAAAAAATCTGTTGCTTAGCTGATCAGAGCTGTCTTTCTCCTCAAGCAGATACCACTCATCATTCGCAAAAGATTTATGTTTATCATGGTCAAACTGGGAAGTATCTGATTATTCTAAACTTAGCATCATTGTTTTTATGGAGATTTAGAACTCCAGCCAGGCTGAAAATTGTCAACACACTCAATGTATTGCGTGGAAACGCTGTGCAATTGGTTAGTACACTAAGAGAAACATCACAGTCCAGTTCCATAAGATCCTCCTTAGGCAGCTGCAGATGGAGAGGAAAGGTTTGACACATGGCAGAAAGATGTGTGGTATGACTAGATCCACTTTGAAGGGGAAAGGTGTAAAAACTTTTCGTCTCTGTTTTATGGCAGAAATATGCTAGAGAAAGAGTTTGCTGTATTCTCATTTCTGGCGTTTGTTCTGTTCATGAAATCTACCTTTTTTGTCTTTTCTGGGAATAAATAATGCTAGAGGATGGGTGGAGAACATCAAAGTGACCTGCTTGATGATTGCATCTTAACTGCAACTCCTTTTAAGAGAGAAGTTGCCCTATTTCTCTTAATTCCTTCTCATTTGGCAATGGCGTCATGGGAAACATCAAACTTTTAGCGTAGGCTTTTTGAAATATGAATTGGCATTTTTTTGTTGGCAACTACTAAGGAAGCATTTATGAGAATGAAAGCAGCTCCCCTCTTCTTTCCCTAGCCTACAGAAATGGGGAAACCAGGTAATGTGCTGTCAAACATGGTGTCAGTTCAGTGGCCGCCCCGCCAGATTGTTTTACAGCTTCATGTCTCAAAGTCGGTCACTCCTTTCCCAGTGTTGCCAGTCACGACCGAACTGCATGTTTTAAGTTAGCTGCGCGTTTCCCTCATCCCAGGAGAGAGGAGCGCTCTGAGCAGTTATTCCTCCAGCACGGTTATTCACCGACAGAGAGCAATGGCAAGCCGAGGCCGTTCTGCTCACCGCTCTGGAACCGTACTGTCTGCTCTGCAGCGCAGAGCAAAGATAACCAGCTCCTAAAAAAAAGAATAATAAACAGAGGGCAGAGTTTCATGAAAGAAATGATGAGGAGTTGCAGAGGGCCTGTTTAAGCCACGCACATGCTGCTCACAGCCCCTTCCCTGCAGCGGCAGGCGTTTGGAAGGACAGCGAGGAGACAAACAAAAAAGAGCAATACAAATACAAGTGTCCTTGTCCTTCCGATAACAAAACACTACATGGGTATCGAAAACATATACAAGCTATCTGAGCCTTGTATGTTAACTCTGAAAGGGTAATGACAAAAACCTGATAAAATGGAAACCTTAGAGGTGTTCTTAGTTTCCTTACAGAAAGAACTTCACTGAAAATTGTAGAATAACACTGCTGCAAGGTAGGTAAGATTGGTCCTTGGGCTTTGACTCTGAAGGTATCTCTGGTTTCACCTTCTTGTGCACGAGATGCTAGCTGTTATAATGAGAGGACTGTGCAGCTGGATTATAATATCCTGGAATTGCTAGATCCTCGACCAGATTGCTTGTGACAAAAGTGTGCACTGGGGAATTCGTAGGCAAATGCCATTAACATTTTCTGCCAGAAAGGGTGTTATGTTGTGCTTAACAAGGTAATATCATTGGTGATTGGAATCTAGTCCCAGTGAATCTTTGTGCTACAAAACTTGCTTCAGTAATTCACTGAAATTATATTCAGCAGTCTTTGAAGAAAGCAGAGTCAGATAGAAATAAGGCCAATTCCACTCACTCAACCTGTCCAGTGCACTTTGTACCTGTATTTTAGATGTTGGGCGTTTGAAACCCAGATATAGTTCTAAAAGTTATATGTAAGACTTCAGTCTGACTTCAAAAGAACTTGAGTGAAGAATTTTCTTCACAGTTGGGGGTTTATTTTGATGTAAAAGAAAAATGGAGCAATCTCAACCTAATTCACACCAAATATAGTCTTTCTACTTCAGTGCAATTACGAACTGATGTAAGGTCAAGCCAGGATGAAGGCAAGAGAGTTTTGGGTCGGTACAAGCAGAACCTCAGTTGCAAAAGACTCCGTTTCAGGAGGACTGACCTCTGAGCGATTTGCAAGATACGTACTGAGATACAGCCATTATCTGCATAGTAACAAAGAGGCTTCAGTTAATATCACCACTTAAATCCAGGTTCAGATTTTTAGTACTCACAAGCCTTTGGGGTTATCTAGAGCTTGGGCTGTTACTTGGCCCCCTATTACAGCGTTTCTCCATTGTTTCCAGTGGATTTTTCTGTATCCCAATATTCCTTGGAAATGAGAGATGGTTTTCTTTGGTAAGTAGTAGAGAGTGCATATTGTTTATTTTATTTATTTTAGTTTTTAGCGTATTTCAGCTGGCATTGAATTAATCAGTCTTCCTGGCCTGGATACAACCATGGGAGAGCAAAGAGAAGTCCTTGGGAAGATTAAAGAAAATAGCAACATTTCTTCATAAGTCACTATAAACACTGAGCTGTCCCCCTGTGACCTCTAGCTGCTCTTAGTCACACATGTGCATGGAGATGAAGCTGGAGACAGAAATCCTCTTTTGTAGCGGAGTGCACCTGCCATTTCCATCATGCAGCAGCAGCAGCTCTGCAGCAGGCAGTAAATCTGTCAGTGAGATCAAGCAGTGGATGGCACCAGTGGTTTCACATCCAGCTATTTTGAGTCAAGCGGCCGAATGCTTTTTTTTCCCTCCAAGCTGACATAATGCTATGCTAAGAAAACAAATTCTTTTAGTATTTCTCTTGTCCAGCTCCCAGTAGGCTTCGCATTCTAATTCTTTCCGTTGGGGATTGTCAGATTTTCTAAAATCAGATTTTTAAAAACGGGTTTCCTGTTTCCCAGCGGAATGCTGAAGAAGTAGGTGCCCATTGGACTTCTTTTTTCTGATGCCTCATGGTTGCTGAAGACTGATGCAGAAACCAATGAGTTTAAAAGCAGTTCACTTAGCAGACATATAAAATACTAGTATTTTAGAGAATCCAAAGTATTCCAGGCCAGAGACCAGACAATTCCAGATCCAGCAAGGAATCTCAGAAACACAAGCCCTGTGTGACTTCCATCAGGCTCCAGGGGCATCTTTCATGCATCTAAAAACTGCCCAGCTATGGCACCAGTCTTGAAGTCCTGATCTTGAGGAACAAAAGCAAAACACAGAAAAACCTGAGCAAAGCATGGCTAAATGATAATAACTGATAATCACATCAAGATACAAAATTTACCACAGTATCAAGGCAGAAATTGTAACGCTAAGCTGCATAAGGACACAAACATCCTTTCATGAAAATAGCATAATAAAAAGGCAGGCCGTAATACAGTTACTTTATAGATGCTTTTCAAATTCTGTTATTGATTTTGGGGAAAAAAAAAAGAAAAAAGTCAATGTAACTTAGTAACTTTTCTACTATAATTCTCCTCTGCTTCCATTTCTCCAAGAGATATCTCAGCTCCATTATGCAACCTCAAATATTATTTTTTTTTAATGTTGAAAGCTAAACTTGATAAATACAGAGATAAATGCAATTTCTGTATTAGCATTAAAAGTAGCCTAACTTGTATTTACACAAATAAGCATTTCTCATAAGCATAACACATAACCATTTCTCATTTAAGAGGAATAATTGTAATCTATATTCACTGCCCCAAGACTTTAAATTGTAAGACTAGTAAAGATGTTGGCTAAATGCACCTTTTCTTTGTATGAAAGGATAATGTAGAATTTGCCTCCTCATCAGTTCTTAGCTAATGAAAGCTGCAGACGATAACTGTGGAACGGCTGCCCTAGTTAAATGAGTACTTGCCCACTAGGCACAGAGTTCATCTTCTTTATTCAGAAGGGACCCACTGGGAGTGTAGAATCACTAGGAAATCCTCAGATAGGAGGGAAAAAAAATCCACAGATTGTTCCATTTTTCCTGTAAATGTAAGTTAAGATAGAAACTAAACAATATGGGAGATCTGTTGAAAATATTTAAACATATTTACTGCTCGAAGCAAAGAAAACTCCCTACCAAAGAAAGAATAACAGAAAGAGTAAAGGACCAGTTTAAGAATAAACATATTTGCTCAGTGTTTTTTAGCTTGTATTTCTTACTGCTTGTGATATCTCTTAGACTACATTCAAGGAGCTCTCATGGAGATTCCTTACCTAAGGTCACATTGAGGTGGTTTAAGCTCTTTTTTTTCAAACCTGTTCTGGCTTTTGGCTGGATAAAGCCGTATTTCTAGAAACAGATAAAAGGAAACTGTTTAGGAGAAGATACTATTTTGTTGATAACCTCTAATATGGTAGCAATTCAGTTAATAACGCTACACCTTGAATCCCAAGTGTCTCATTCTTCAGTCATAGAAAACATTACAAAGTCCGTGTTTCATGGAGTTGCACTGACTCCTGCACAGGAACAGAGAAGATTTGGGCTGCTTAAATTTGTACTCTTTCTTTTAGACAGGAGAAAATATGTTAAGGGTGTTTAAATCAGTGATCACTGTAATAACAAGAAACCTTTCAATTACTTTCTTTTGTGATATCAGAGTAAAGGAACTTCTCTAGAATCAGAAAAGAGGAAATTTAGAACAAGTAAAGCTTTTTTTTTTTTCATAATTCAAGACTAATTAACCTTTGAATCTCCTTTCCACAAGAAACAAGGGTTGCGAAAGAAAGTGAATAATTATTTGCCTTAAAAAGTACTTCTGTCTGTAATCATAAGCATTTTTAAAAGACAAGGACAAGAACAGAGAAAACAAGAGTTTAAACATAGTTAACCTAGTTGTGGAGGGTCTGAGGCAATTTTCTGTGGCAGAGGCTTGTCTGTGACCACCAGTTGATCCTTCCGTAGGAAGAAGCTGGTACTGACCACTGCTGAGGGAAAGGCTCTGGGCAGAACAGACCGCTGCTCTGATTCAGAATAGGAACTTTTATGTTGTGTCTCACACTTATCACCATTTTTTACAGAGGCTTTCAGGGCAGGAAGGGGAAGTAAAACCTGTAGGAACTGGATTGTCTCTGCTTTTGGTCTCAAGTTTGGATTTACAAAAGCCGTTCCGTTGAATTTCTCAGAAATGTGTTGTGACTAGGAATAGGGTTTGACACCTCTCGATGCTTAGGTATTTAAAAATTATGGTTTTGCAACAATTTGCAAGCTGAACTGTGGAAAAATGAAGTGCTATGTCCAGGCTTTGAATTCCTAAAGTTCTTTCTGCGATCTGATTGGAAAAATCTCAATATAACTGGGTAAAAATCAGTGAAGAGTCCCTGGCAGGCTTCAAAGACAGGCTATTCATGGCCCCCACAGGAACTAATCTAAAATCTTCCTGGTTTTATAGGCAGTAAGTCTTTCTCCTGATCCTCAGCAGGACTGAAGAAGAGAAATTTGAGGAATATTAGCAGGCTTGTCTCTAAAGACACTGAATATAAAATCAGGAATTTTAAGAAGCCTGAGTGGCTTCTTAACGACTGTTGGTAACAATGTAAGGAAATAAGGCGAGAGTTAAGTCCTATATCTGAGTGGATGTTGAGTCTTTATAGCATCGTAGAATGATAGAATGGTTTGAGTTGGAAGGGACCTTTAAAGGTCATCTAGTCCAACTCCGCTGCAATGAGAAGGAACACCTTCAACTAGATCAGGCTCCTCAAAGCCTTGTCCAAGCTGGTCTTGAATGTTTCTAGGGATGGGACATCTACAGCCTCTCTGGGCAACCTGTTCCAGTCTTTCACCATGCTCATCGTAAGAACTTAAGCCTAAGGAAGGCAGAAAGCCATCAGTAAGAGATGCAAAGAAGGTACTGTGTCAGTACTGTCTTGAATGCAACTTCTCTACACACCCCAAATCTGGGGTTAGACCTCCCATGCGATGAGGATTTGTATTCAAAACTGAAAGGATACAGCTAGTTTTGGACACCCCATCCATATATGCACATTTCCAAAAAGAGTGGAAGTTCATACACAGGTTAGGAGGCTGAACCCATTGCTAATAAGAACCAATAACAAAGAAATAATAAACTTCTCTTACTAAACCTACTATCATCATGCTAATAATTATATGCACATTTCATCCAGGAAGCTGAATCTTAAATAATGTGTATCCTCTTTGAAATGCCTCTTCATTTTGCTTTGAAGTGCCAGACTGCAACCAGAAGAGTACTTTTGCATTTCTTACTTGACATGCTCCCATCTGCTACCATCCAAAAGTGACTTTCCCTCACTTTTTTCTCCTTCTCCCTTCCTTCCTACTCTCCTCAAATAGATTTTTAAGATGAAGACCAAACATTTCTGCACCTGATAGCGCAAAGGCGTGTCAACCGCATCAAGCTTCATGTAAACAGTGCTGCCTCATGGAGAAGAAATTTGGAAAGTAGCAAGAAAGATAATCTCCCTTTTATTGGCTTCATTCATATTGAAATGTATGACCAGAGTCAAAGTCTTAAGCTTCACCTCACTTTCACAGCTGCTCAGCTAACCCTAGTGTGTATCCCAGCCCTCTGTGAGAAAGCAAGGCCCCTCTGACTGGATTAAAGGGCAAAGAAAGGGTATGTCGTGTGTTAGGCAGCCCGAGCTCTCAGAAGGAAGCTCAAATAACAAAAGGTGAGGAATCTGACCCAGCAAAAGCATGGCAGGCTCCAGCAGACTTCAGCCTCCAGTGAGGTCACTTTTGACACTCTGTATGAGGTAGCTTCTCAATTTGTACTAAATCCTGTTTTTTCTCAACAGAAGGCAGGAGGAAGTCTTTCCACATCTTCCTACTTGTGATCAGGAAGCCCAGAAGGATAAGCCAGAGCACGGGAGCTTCCCTTTTAAGGCCTCCTATTAACAATTATCAGCTCCTAAAATGCTGAAGAAAAATATTGACTGAAGTTCACAACCAGTATTTATCCAACAAAGTGTACAAAGAAACCTTTTCTCTTTTTCTAATGCCTGAGCCTAGCTATGAAGCTAAGCCCAAGCTTTGGTGTCTTCCCCATCACATTTATTTAGCTCCTCACATCAGAAGTTACAAATAATTAGCTTGCTTGGATTTCAGAGTATGCCCACTCCCTGCCAAAAAAAAAAGCTGGACATTTTCCATTGTTCTTGATGAAAACATGGAAAGGGAAAGACTCTATGGTAACACTGCCCCATCAAAAATTATTTCTTTTAAATAATTACTGTACTTTCATAAGTGTAAACTGCCCTCTCTTAGCAGTAAAGCTCTGGAGGAGTCCTCAGATAACCCACACTGCGGGTCAGATCAGAGCTGGAGAAGGACAGTCAAAGAGAGGCAGGTTCTGGAGCATCAGTGTTAAGGAGATAGTAGAGAAGAAAGGGCTATGGGGTAATCCCACACACTTGAATATCTAACTCCAATGTTGATTAATACATTTTTCGAGAGGAGTCTTTTAGTCAAACATAAAAACATGAGAACCAAATAAAAAAACCAAGTTGAGCTGCAGGTGATTGCAGCAGCAGAGCCCTTTTTTTTTAAAAGATCATTTTCTAAATTAAAAGGAAGGTTGAGCAAAAAAGAAGAATGTCTGAAGCATCACAAAACATATAAATAGCAGTCATTTTAGATAGAGGCCTCACCTCAGTACGTGACACAACTCTGCAGTGAGAGGTTGGGGACCTTCCGCATCCATCAAGCTGGGGCTTGGTCCTACCCTGGCACACGGCTATGGCAGGCAGAACTTCTGTAATTAACAAATGTTAAATCTCGTCCCCAGAATTAATCCTTGACTCAAGCACCTACAAACACTTGATACTGCAGGCCTATCATTACAAACACAGATTTGGCAGACAGAGATGCTGCTCTGAATTAATTGTGTTCAGGCCAGGCCCTTGGACAGATTCCAGTAGCTGACTCCATTTTAACCAGCCCTTTGTTGGAGCAATCCTCAAGGGATGCAGAGTCACTTCCATTCCAGGTCACCTTGATTTCTGTGGTAGGTCAAGTCTAGGTAGTACCATGGTTACAGTGTCATGTGAATCCCTCTGTGTTCAGCACCCAAAGCGGGATCAGGGTCGCATTGCTGTAGACTAGAGATATCCCCCAGGTGCTTTATTTTGTTGGCAGTTTTTGCTTTGATACTCCAGAGTTTACAGAAGTCTTTAAAAAATGCCTTTTCCCTCCACTTTCTGATCTTGAGTCAAATGTTGGTCAGCTGGACTGAAGGATTAAGTATCTAAATCTGCTTTTTACATTCAGCAGACTTGACTGTATGAGAAACCTCTTTCCAGTTCTGCTGGAAAGAAGTGCAATCTCTCCTCCTCTAGACCTGCACTTCAGGACTGTAAGTAGACAAAATACTTGAATTCAGCAGCACGGCTTCCAGGAGGCTGCTGCTGGGGCAGCAGTAATGGAGATGTGGTTAGTGACATGTCGATCAGCTCCCTGCTGCTCTTTTGACAAAGGAGACAAAGAGCCAGTGTTTATTTTCAAATAACATTTTTGCTGAGGTTCTAGAAAGATGGATGAACTGAAACAGACTTTGATTTGGAGCTAATGGCCTAAATCAATCACTATAAGAGGCCACTGCCTTACCTCAGGTAGAGGCATGAGCTGATGGTGTTTGGGCAACATACAGGCTGACAGCCTTATATTTGCTGATGCGTTTACCTCAGCCATAAACAAACCTTTAAGAGATTGGCCTATTGATAGCGGGATTCTGGATTTACATTTATTACTATGGCATATGTGTGAGTAACTAGGGAAAATATTTCAAGCCTAGAAAGAGAATGTAAGGAAACAGGGATCATATATTTTGTACAGTGGAGGGAAAAAAGGCTTGTAGTCAAGCACATATAAATTTGTACCCTTTGCCTTGTGCTAAGCTATAATATTGGCTTTCGTGCAGAAATGAATAATAGCTTTATTCACCCTCTCTACATTGCCCTAACATGCTGCAACTTGATTAAGGGCATGAATTCAGGGCATGAATCTTCCTGATATAGTGAGATTATTGAAATTATCCCAAAAGAGCATGTTTGCTGCTCTGCATGCAAAGATCTTCCATTGTCTCCTTACGAACACACAAGACAGGTCAAGAGAAGCTTAATTAATATGGAATTAGCACAAGTCAATTTTGGTTTTTTATATTGTCTTGCCCTTTGTGGCCTTCAGGCAGCTGGCAGTTGGAGGAGATCATGCTCATATAAGTGTATTGATCAAACGTTATTAGTTAAAGCTTATTTGTGTGCTATCTTTAGGGTAGCAGAGCAGGAATTCTATATAGCACATAGTCCTAGGCAGAAAAGACCAACAGGTTTCTGCATTTTGGCAAGTCTGATTTAGGGCTTATAAGTAGCTGAGCTTTTCAGCAGAGAAAAGGCAACAAAACAAGATTTTGGATTAACTGTGTAGCTCCGTGAGGCACTTCTTGCCTTGTTTAACACTGCATTGCAATCAAACAGCTCCCCCTTCCAAACTAGCATGTCTATGAAGGATCATTTAATATCCCTCAATCATCTGACAGGTTCCAGTACCTAGTTTGCAGAAATAATTGGGTTTCTTTAATGTCATTTGTTCTCAAATTTATTGGACAAGGATGAGCAAAAACAGGCTATTCATCTAATTGACTGAGCGCTGCACTCTGAATATCATATTACCATTATATCTAAGCTCTCAGGAGCCAAACCTAGCATTTGCCAAGAACTTATTTCTCATTATTTATCCATGTTGCATGACAGCACGGGGATTCAGAAAAGATCATTCTGTCATCTTCACTATTCATTTATTTTCATAGTTGTACCAAGTTCATAGCGAGGCAGCTGAATTAATGCTCGGATCTTTAATGATGCTGTGCCGTGCAAAATTCTCGTTGACTTAGTGGATCCCTTGTGGAAGGTACTGCACAGCAGAAGAACTCTCTTTGGGAATATGGCTTCTCAGCAGTCCTTCTCCATGGCAGTAAAAACATAGCGCAGCCAAGCACCTTGGAGACAATGGATCCATGCTAATCAACTTGCTGGGCAACTACTGCTTGTGGATCATTTCCACAAAATTTGTGATGGATGCAAAGAGCATATTCTTAAATGACACTGGCTGCCCTACATACAGCTTGGTGTTCCTCAGGACTTGTATAGTTTCTCAGTAACACTGGTTTTAGATTTGGAAATGTACTAATCATACTACTTTGATTTAGTTTTATGGAACATACCTTCTCTAGGTCATCAGCTCTTTGCAGTGGGTTTATTCCTATCATCAGAATTGCAATAATTTGTGGTTTAAACCCCATGGGTTTTTTGTTTGTTTAAAAACAAAGTTATGCTTTTTGTGCTATTCTTATTAGAAGGGAGTAATTACCCACAAAACCTCCAAAATGTTTTAGGCTTCCTGCCATGTGCCTGTTCAGTTATGCCTGTGTCAATCTAGGTCTCATGTCTCACCTAGATTTGAATTTTAGAGTTTTTGAAGAATTTGTGGGAAAAAGGAGAGAGAAGATGTCAGCTGGGCCATTTATAATACTTTTTTTTTCAGATAGTGTAGATGTGACAGCTATCACATGTCTTTCACCAATGGGGAAAACAAACCTGGACCAGCTAGGAAGTCCTCTTCACACACAGGAACAGATACAAATACACACATGCAAGCACATGCACATGCTTCATCTTCTGCTCTGGCTCTCAGTTCTGTTCTTTACATCAATGGAATTAGCATGATGAGCAATAACTGAATTAATTTGATAGTAAGCCCAAGCTTAACAATGAGCTTCACATCTGTATCAGTACCATGTCTCTGTTAGTACATGAAGTGCACGTGCGGTAGCTGAGAACCACAACGAGCAAAACCCCACCATCTGAAAATGAAAACCCCTCCTCGCTCTCGTATCCTCATATAGATCATCTGTCTACATTCTTTTTGTCATTGCTGGGAAGTTCTTGTCTTGTAAACTGGAAATTTGATCTCCCTACATGAGAACAGTTACCTCCACCTATTGTTATGCAAAAATCACAACAAGCAGTATTTAAAACAAAACAGAAATAATTGAATCTCAGTGAAGAAGTGGAGCTAAATGAAAATACTAAGAATAATCTGTCTCTGATGCAAGCGATATAAATTATGTCAGCTTCAACTTCTAGACACTTGAGGCTGGGTACTGCAAGGTTCTGTAACACTTTACTAACATCCCTCTTCAAAAAGCAGTTGTTAAAAACCTCTTACACTCCCTGCAAACTAATGTCAGTCATTTTCAAATGTGGTAGGAACAACAAATTTTTATTGTTATTAAAGGTTTTGTTTCTGTTTGTGATGCTGTGGGAGATAGTTTGATTATTTTCATATCACAGCTGTTCAGAAACATTTCTTGTTTGTTTGTTTTCCTCCTTTTCAAAGCAATTGACTTCATAATCAAACTACTTATGGAAAAAAAATCTTTTAACAAAAGAGCTGGAATACCTGGAATGAAACAGAGCAAACTCTGAGCCTGAACATCCTAAAGTAATTGGTCTGGGTCATCATTGGGATACTGTTTTATATCATAAAATGTTCTGATTCATTTTCAGGAAACATGGCTTATTTTTATGTTAATGTTTTTCTTTTCTCCAAAGAGGTTCTATGAATTATCCCAAATAGATTAATGTGCTGACCTTTGGTCCCTAGAAAGCAGAGGCTGGATTACAGCTGTGCACGCCTTGAGAAGTTTAAATTTTACCATTCAGCTAAGATGTGAGCTGCAAAGTTTAGAGATGCCTGAACTTGACCTCCTAAGGAAACAGCAAAATTAGCACAAGATTTTTCCAGGACTATTTATACCTCTTCTAAAATACAGGGTACAGCTGATCATTGCCTTTGAAGAGTATTCACAGAAGAGGCAGATCCACTGCTGCAGGAGAATAAAATCTTACAGTCATTCTCTAGGCTGAGTGCAAGTACAACTCTTACAGATTTTCCAATATGTGCTCAGTCCAGCAGTATTTTTGAAAAGACTCTAGCAGCGACTGCAAATCATCTTTGCTTGTAATACCCACGCTAAGTTGGTACTTTTTCAACAAAGTAGGTTATCCTGCCTCTGTGAGACGCTTTGTCCTCATCAATACTCATCCATACATACGCTAGTTAATAAGGGCCTTATCTGGTGAATGTTGGGAGAAGTTACACACCTAAAGAGGAGAACTGTAGCTTATTGTAAGTCAGCTGACATAGACGTGGCAATTCCCCTTGCATTCACACAAACTCTCCAGATCCTGGGCATGAATGCAAAGGGAAAAGTGGTTCCTTTCTCTCTGGAGCTGAAAATAGAATGTGGGTGAAGAGACCGGAGGAGTTAAGGAAGGAATGAGAAAAAATTTAGCCTTTTTAGTTTGCGAGTGACAAACTACGGTACTTCTAAGAGAACAGAATGAGGACAGTGGAAAGTAAGAAGTGACAGGTATGTCTCCCAGGAATGCAGTCCAGTGGATATGGCAAATACTAGCACATAAGGTTTTAGACCAGACTGAAAATAAAACTTGACTACTTATGAGCAAAAAAAGATGGTGTGATTGGCAACTTGTCTTCACAATTTTTAAAAAAAGTTCTATAATACAGTACAGAATTGTGAGCCTCACTGAGCCCAAAAATTCTAAACTGCACAGGATTTTAATCCCACGAGCCAAATGAGATGTCAGCGGTGAAAGTCTGTTTGCATTCCTTGCATCACTGCACAATATGAGATGAATATTGTGAGCTCTAGTGTGTTGGGAAATGAGTAATTTCCAATAAAATAAAAATTAGAACATACCAGTTCTAAGACTCTTCTCATGGCATTTTCAACTTGTCTGAAACGGGAAGTGTCAAAGTGTTACAAGAAAACCTGTTCATAATACATTTGATTTATAGGAGAGGTTGAGCTGTATTGAGATAATAATTTCATTTTCTGGAAGGTGATCAGAAAAAAACTTTCAAACATTCTGAGGTTCACCCAGTGCTGGAGGGTTGAGTAGTTGCCATTTCTACCATATGCACTATATCAGAGTAATTCATCAGCTGTCTGTTTGATATATAGTGTTCATATGATACAGGGAGTTTTAATCTTTGGTAAAGTCCACATTCATTCGTTTCATTTTACAGTACTAAATGTTCTTCAAGTGTTCGAGCTAATTGCAAAGAAAAAAACATGACTTAAAAGTATCACTTAAAAGAATTTCTACTTATCAATTTCACTGAAAAATCCAAACTCCATTACCAGAATCTGGTTGCAATTGCGTAATCGTACAAGTGGTAAATGTTGGATTATTAAACAAAATATTTCTGTCAAACAAAACATCATCAGATTTTCATATTATCTTTCATTCACTGGTAACCCAGGGTGTGCATTAGTTGCCACAGTTTAGGCTAATGCTGGAGAGCGAGAGCAATCCTACCCGCAGAAAAAGCATCATAAAGCTGCCTTTCTATGAGGTGTTTATTCATGGATGGTTCTGTATTATTACAGTTAGAACTAAGCTATTTTTCTTCCAAACTATGAAGTATATTACATAAAAGTAGGCCTGACAGAAAGTTCATATTTTGGTTGTTTTCAGAAGCACTAGGATTCCATTTTTACGTGAATATCATGGCTAAGGTACAAACTCATTTTTTGCATTGTGGTTTTGCAAAGGCATTTTCTCTTGCAAAAGAAATATTTTGCTTTGACAAAATGCATAGTTAATATCAGGTTTGCTTGGAGAACTGCAGGTGTACAACAGGTATAGTTTGATTATCAGGTAGATGATGCTTATTGTAGGGGGGTTGGACTAGATGGCCTTTAGAGGTCCCTTCCAACCCAAGACATTCTATGATTCTCTGCTAAAGAATTGCAATGGCTCACACAGAGAACTAAACCAAGATTTGGAGGTGGATCTGAGAGTCTCATACACAGATCCATGGCTAACTTCTGAGTAATGTGTGCTTTTTGTAAGAATTTCACTTTTTCAGTAGCTCGCCTGAAACTGATGAATCTTCAGGTGAAATCTTTCTTTCAGGCTTGTGTGTAGGGTCAAACAGATCTGATGGTCTGCTCAATCAGAAATTAGAAAAATTGTGATGTGTAGGTAACAAGGGGTCGGTGTAGTGCCTCTAGGTCTGAAGCTCTATGAAGCTATGTTGTTACATTACAATCCTATCTGCTGACCAGACATGTCAGTCTAAGCCAACAACTGATTGCATGGTGAAGCTTACCATCATGTGGCGTAGATGTGACGACAGCATCAGGGAAAGCTGTAGGACTAAAAGATTGACTGCCAGTAGGACAGAGTTTTTCTAAGTAAGCTGTGTGGTGTATCCTCTGTGTGTATAGAAGGCTTCTCAGAATAAACAGATGCTCAGGAGTCTAAGACTTTAACTTTGCTATCTTTTCAGTGTAGCAAATTCATAGTATAACGAGTAAGTGGTCAACGCAATGCTTCGACAAATCAAAGTTAAGACAAAAATTGTGCTCTAGGCATCCCTAGATGTGGTTCTGAACAGAAATGCAGCTTTGGGATTTATTCAGAATGTAATTTATTTGCTTGCTTGTTTGCTTTTAGAGGGTTGAGTCTTAGAAGGATTTGTTGGCTTTGTACTGTTCAGGCACCTCAAAGATATAAAACTGGAAACATTGTCTGTTGACTTCCAGTTAGGAAAAAATTCTGGTTGTCACGAATCACTAGAGCTTGCTCGTACAGCCACACTCTCTTCTCTTGCTTGGCACAACAAAGGGAGCTGAAAAGCACTGTGTTTGCCAGCCCTTTTCCTCTTAAAGCTGTATCAAGGGTGCACAAAGCGGTGAAGGGGAGGAGTGAGCAAGAGAGGTAGGAAGGGCGACCTTGAGTTCTTCAAGTCTGAAGACATGATGCTGCCTTTGTTAGAATTCAAATCCAAGTATTTCACATTTGTACAGTCCTTCATTTGATTTTTTTGGGTCAGTAAAATATTTAACTCAGACAAACTGTTCCTTAAGCTTCTTTATTTTATGAATCAGTTGTAAATACATTACGAAATACATTGTAAATACATTTTGAAATGTATTTGGATGATGGAAAACATTTGATTTAAAAAGGTAATTTTCCCAAACTCAGAGAGGAAGAGGCAGTCCTTTCTAGCAAATCCTTTGAAACGCTGTGAGAAATTGTAGTCTAGATAGCTGGGGTGACCTCTCGCGGTCTTCAAAGGAACTAAGGCAATTTATCTCGCCACTTGCTTGCCCTTTTTTTAGCAGATGCAGGTGAACGATGCTGGTGCTAACTGAAATCAGGACCTAGAAGCACAGGTCCCTCAGGAGAGTGCAACACAGGTACATGATAAACTGTGGCTCACACAATGCTCCCAACTGAATTGATGTCCTGAAAATACTATTTCGGCCTTTGTGTGTCACTCATCAGTTCTCAACTGCACGAAAGAAATATTTTCCAGATATGGCCAGCAGGCTCACGACTTGTCGATCTCATCTGTATTTTTGTAATGTTGGCTAGCAGAAGTGCAGGTCTTTTAAAAAGAGGTTGAGATCTTCCTAAGCCACTGGAAATGGGAGCAATCAACCCTTCGTGAAGAATCAGTCAGTCGTGGCATAAGTAGCTGAAATATCTGTAACAGATGCTCGCGTTCCCTTTCACTGCCATCTTGCTTTTATTTCACCATTGCTGTGAATCAGCTTCCAGCTGGTTCTAGATAACAGTGTGAAATTCCTATCATATGTTTATACACTGGGAAAGCCAGCACATATTTTCATTGCAGTAGCTTCATCTCATCACCAAGGGGTTCTTTTTGTTTTCTTTTGAGGGGGAGGAGGTGAAGGGTTAGGAGTGTTGCTTAACATGACATAAAAGTCTATCCATTTAAAAAAAAAAAAAAAGGTGTTTTTCTTTTCAGCTTGAGTTAATTTCACTCATTAAAACCCCAAACATTTCAGATCAGATGTCCTCCATCACTTCAGGTTGTCATACACCATATATTGACCACTACAGTAGATGCCTGTATGATATATATGTATCATTTGTATGATCCATTCCTCAAGAGGGACAGTTATTGGACTAGGTCCTCTGTCCCATCTTCATGTTGTACCTACATTTCTTCAATTCTGAAAAATAATCAAGATATGTACTTTATGAACTGTTTTATATTGTTTCCTGTTACCTTCCATATATATCCTATTGAGTATTCTGAACCAAACTACAAGTCTACACCACCTATTTACTCTCCAAACACTTCATTGTTCAGAGTCCAAACCCAGGTTCAAGTTTCACACCTTGCCCATGTAACTCTATATCCATAGATAACCATACATCACTAAATAGAAAAATCCCCTCCCAACCATAGTTTAAGTGTTGAACATTTGAAATCATTACCATGATCTTAATCAGACATTTAGGCCTGTCTCTAGTATATCTAGAGACCGCACCTTGAGCACTGTGTCCAGTTTTGGTCCCCACAGGACAAGAAGGACATTGAGGTGCTGGAGCAGGTGCAGAGAAGGGCAACAAAACTGGTGAGGATTCTGGAGAATATGTCATATGAGGAGCACCTGAGGGAACTGGGCTTATTTAGTCTAGAGAAGAGGAGGCTGAGAGGAGACCTCATTGCTCTCTGCATCTACCTAAAAGGAGGTTGTAGGGAGGCTGGTGTTGGTTTCCTCTCCCAGGTAACTAATGAAAGGACATGAGGTAATGGCCTCAAGTTGTGCCAGGGGAGGTTTAGATTGGACATCAGGAAGAAGTTTTTCAGTGAAAGAATGGTTATAGGCATTGGAACAGGCTGCCCAGGGAGGTGGTGGAGTCACCATCCCTGGAGGTGTTTAAAAAACAAGCAGATGTGGTGCTTTGAGACATGGTCTAGGGGTTAGGGAGACGTTCGACTAGATGATCGTAGAGGTCTTTTCCAACCCGAATGATTCTATGATTCTAATTGTGTAGATTTCATCATCTTTAATTGCACAAATGGAGTTTGTCTTGTATGTTTAAGTGTAAACATTTCCATGTAATTCTAAGTGAAAAAAAAAGGTCCCCCTGACGCCTTCTCTTCTCCAGGCCAAGCAGCCCCAACTCTCTCAGCCTTTTTTCATAGGAGAGGTGCTCCAGGCCTCTAATCATTTTTGTGGCTCTCCTGTGGACACAGTCCAACAGGTCCATGTCCTTCTTGTGCTGGGGGTTCCAGAGCTGGACACAGTACTCAAGCAATTTAGAAAGTTACTCGGAATAGTCCTTTGGAAGCAATATCATGAGTTTTTTACTGTTCTATTCTCTCTAAACCATAGGGGGACAATTTATCAGATAAAGCACTATGTAATTTATGGCAGTAACACCTCTCTAGGCACTCAAGGAAAGAAATCTGTGTCCCACTTTTGAAGGACTTTCTCTTCATCCTCGGTTTTCCTAGCAGATGCAGAGCATGTTTTGCAACGTGTTTGTTTCTCAGCAACTCACCTTGAGTGAGGGATGACTGTGTTCTAAATTCAACACCTTTACAAGTTGCTTTGGAGACGTGATCTGAAATGCAACTTGCTTATAGCCCGCTACTTCGGTAACACTAGCCTGGGACATGCTTCTCAAAATCAAATTATGGTCATTATCAAGATCTTTCTTCCTATCTTATTACTCCTATATATTTTTTTTTTTTTCTTTTTATCTACTTGAGTCTCTCCTTTCCTTTTTGCCTTTTCTCTCTTTTTTAAAGTTGTGGCAGGCAGAGGATGACAGTACTCTTCTAACTGTGATTGCCAAGGGATTATTGTATGAGTAATCAACTGTACATTAATCTAAATAGAAAGGAACAAAAACAAATCCCCACATTAATGTCTTGGTTTTGCCAGCTCTACCAGAAGAGCTGGACCCAGATCACGTCTTTTCAGGCTTTACTTTGAAAAATGAATTTAGGATAGAACAATCTATGTGGACAGTGAAAATATGTGAAATGTCTCATAAAATAGATACGTTAAAAATAAAATCAGATTTATATTTAAGGGAATAAGACTGAACTGTAATTCCTTTATTTAATAGTCTAACACATTGACACAAAAGCTGTCTGTCAGTGATGTTGTGCTCAAATCAATCAAAATAAATAGGTCTGCATATATTTTTTCTAATATCAGTTCTGCTTCAAAGTCACAACACCGTACACCATATACAATATTCCTACAGCATTAAGAAAACTAACCCTTAGGTCTTGTGTTGAACGATCTCCACGATCTTCAGTAATGTCCTCTTAAATTAGCTATTAGTACAGTAATATATTAATGTGACTATAATTTACATTTTATTATCTAAATACTAAATGAGAGGTGTATTTATATCTTTCAGAGTTGTGCTTTCATTTTCCATTCTATATGTCAAGGAATTTATCTTCTAGGTACCTAGTATGCAAATTATAATATGTTTTGTGGTTATATGTTGAAAAACGTGTCCAGTTAGGACAAGGGAATAACGATTACAAGCAATGTTAAAATTTATAACACAATTAGAAGCTTTGGATCAGAGACTTTCACGCATATCAGTATAACTTCCTTTTTTCAGTGGAACAAGGTGGACGTGAACTAACTAGTATATTGTGCTTAATATTGTCTCTCTCATGTGTATACTAAGCCTTGAGCTTCAATCCTGGATCATCTAATCATTTCTGTTTGTTACTTTCCTCCGGGCAGCAGAGGAGAAAAGTGTTTATCAATTTATCTTGGATGACTGAGGACTTTTAATGTCTTTTGACTCATTTTCTAATCTCTCTGTATGAACTAACTGTTTATACCTGTGGCTACAATGCAGTTTCCTGTTCTTGAATGTTTTGAAGATCTACTTAATATCCCAGGAAATTTTGAAGTTGGTGTTCGGTTTTCTTAATTGTGGATGGAAGTGTGTGTATAGTCAAACAGAAAAATGTACATATATGCATATGTGCATGCATATAAAAGTATTTTGTAACAAAAGCTTTATTTTGCACCCAAATCAGTAATCAGTCATCTGAGTTTAGTTCACCTTTTACTTCTCCCTTGGCCATAGATCAAAGAAATAAGAAATGGAGAAGATCTGGCAGTTCATGTGCTTCATACCCTGGGGACGAACACAGGATTGCTGCCTTCACTATATCTTGTGTGCCTCTTATTCTCATTATAAATGTCTCAAGTGACAGATTTTGAAAATTTCCCTTGGAAATTTATTACATAATTTGAAATGTATCACTGGCAAGCAGTTTTTCTCAAACATAGTATTTCTCCCGTCTTTAGTATCAGCTGTTATTACTGGTATGACACATTGTAGTCTCCCAAAGGACTCTTATTATCTCTAACTACTCATATCCTTAGAAAAATGTACTTTCTACTAAGCAGGCTATGCCATTTCACTTCTTAAATTTCCCATTTCTGCAAATCTTTACTATTTATTGCCTTTTAATGTAGACTTTGTTCACATGACCATGAGTGAACACTTATACCAGTTGAAGAAAGTAGAGAAATTATATAATGTAGTGACATGGTAGGTTTGGATATATATTTTTGCAGTTCTTGCCCTAAGTTTAACACAAGTCCCTATATAGTTCAGTGAATAAATAATGTGAATTAGATATCGTAGGTACTAGAAACTCCACAACTCATTGTTAGTATCTGCTTTTTTCATTATGACTCTCTCTGTTGTTGACATCTATTTACAATGTGTTATCTTCCTAAATAATGTTTTAATCTCTTCTCGACACTCAACTCCCTGGGAAAAAATAAGATCATAATAAAATATCTCCAGTGGTCATAAATATGATTTTTTAGCCTTATCTGTACAGTTTATCTAATTTTAGTTAATTTTGACTTGCTTTAGCAAGAAAATTTCTGTATTCTCATGGGTTGTATATTGCTAAGTTCTATATTGTTGCTAAGCGTATGCTAAATAAATTAATCCCCGGTAGCCCTTAAGCCCAGGAAATATGTAGTTATCATGTTGGTGAGAAGCCACAAGTTTTGTATTAATTTAATAATACAATTCTCAGAAATTGCCAATCCCTGTCTGGACTTTTCTAATCTTGCTTTTACTCTGGACCGTTTTATCTGAAATAACAAACTGTCTAACTATGAGGTGATTAACCTGTGACTTGTTCTAGTATTAATGTAGCTTTTTGCAATTGCAAAGTTTCACCCCAAAACTTAAACAAGCTATGGTAATGATCTAACAAAGTGTTTATTGGTAAGCAACTGTGTGGACCAACAGCGAAAGAAGCATTAGCAACAGACGTTTTGAAAACTTAAAAAAGCACCAACAGCAACCAAAGAGAAAGTACCTCTCACCTCCAACGTCTACTACTCCCAGTGAAGGACTTGGGATGTTGACAGGCTTTCATAACAACAGATAAAAAGGATGAGCACAAAAGAAACAGGCTGATACTCAAAAATTCATAGATATTCTTTTTAAACGGTATTTTAACAGCGATTAGAAATAACTGTTGGGTGTTTGGTTTTCCTCTGTGTGTTAGTATCATAAATGGACTAAGCAGAGCTATTTTTTTGTATTTTTATTCTAACATTAAGACATTAATTAGTTGAATAAATTGTAATTCTTGGTTCTGCATATCAGATGCTCTCTTCTTGTCAGAGGTGTTTAATATTTTCTCCCCAAACTTTTAAATATAACATATTATACAATAGTAATGACTGATGAGGTTTCATCATAAGCACAGTAATATTTTGAGCTGACCTTTCCAGAATTCAGTTTTGATGTTGTATATCCACCTCGAAACAGCCTGGAATCCATTTTTAGAAATCTTGACCTTCTCCAAGTCTTTAGAAAAAAAAAAAAAAGTCAAAGAGAGTCCAAAGGCTACTGTTTGAACAGAAACCTAAGATCTGTAATATCAATCTTTGATGGTCATTTCTGAAAATATGACCAACTGCTTTTCTAGCTTGCTTTTTTTTTTTTTCTTGTGAACATTAATTTTATCACTTTACCAGAGCCTGGAGTGACACAACTGCAGTTTTTCACTGTGTTTTGAGGATGAGAGCATCACAGAGGGCTCCAAATTTCCTATGAAATGTAGGCAAAACATGATTTTTCATCCTAACCATGAGAGAGAGGTTGGCTAAGATAATAAGCTAAAAAAAAACAGTACTGGAACACCATCATGCTGCTCTTGATGCTTCTGCCTCTCTCCCTTGCCTGCCATAGTGACAGCTGCATAGACTCAGCTCCTGCCTCATTAGCAGAAGCCTCTGAAACCCTGGGTTTTCAGGACTCTGGCATAAATAAACCAGGCAGCAGGCTCGTGGCTGTTTTCCTGCCCTTGATTGTGTGCTGTTCTCCACATCTGCTTACTTTTTTTTGTGCCAACAGAGAGCTCTGGATATTTCTCATATGCCTCCCCTCCCTGCATCTTTGGCACTTTCTGAATTCTTCCTGACTTTTCTATAAAGGTTGTCACTTGAAGCACCCTAGAGTGCTTATCAAACTTCCTGAATTCATCAACATTCATCAAGTCTCCAGGTGACCACAGCTCTTTCCCAGTTTCAACTTCCACTCTGTCTCTCTGTGCACTGCTTTTATTTTTGCTTCAACCTCTGAAAAATATTCTCCTCCTGTCCCTTGTTTAATAATACTATAATACTCTCGGGATGACACTATACCAAGCTATGTAATCAGTATGTTTCCAAACAAATAGACAGATATTCCTTCTTGTTATCGTACTACTAGAAGTGGTTGGTCCCTTTTTATGAGGTAAGAAGACAGTTGGGTTCTACTATTTTTTCCTCCTTTGTAAGCAAACTTTGTCTTCCGAACTGGCAAGTCATAATTCTGAAAGAAGAATTAATCAAGTGATTGCGGAATGCAGATTAATTTTTATAACTTAAAAGAAAGAAAATATTACTTTCCTACCTCCTGCATGCTGCCTTCTTTTAAGGCTCCTCTGGCTACAAGGAAAACATACAGCCTTAGAGTGCTCCTCAGATCTCAGATGTGCTTGTCAATCTTTCCAGTGGTTCTGCCTTGAATGTTCCTAAAATCTAATTAAAATATTTTTATTAGCTAATTATTCACAAGACCAATATGTACACAGCTAGGATTAAAACTTGATACTTTAAAATTCTTTAACATCTTTAGTTTTATTATTTTATTCCAGTACTGTTGGAATCAAATGTACTATTAATTCAAAAATGAAAAGAAACCATTTTCTTCTATACTCGAGTCCTTAAAAATCGATATAGGTTTTTAACGATGGGCAAAGCAGGAAATATCTAATTTAATAATAATGAGATAAATAAACTGTTACAACCAGAATATTTAGAAAGAGCTGCAGTACCACCCAATATGGTTCAGATTTCTTGACAGCATTTCAATTTCCATAAGCTTTTAGCCTGTGGTTGTCTTTCCTTTTACTAGTTTGAATACGTTCATTTTCAGCTGGTTTAAAGGTTTAAATTGGATACTTAAATTAATGCATTGTCAATTTGCTCTTATGGCAGAATAAAATAAAATAGAAAACATAGATGTAGCGTAATGATAATACAGTTTTAAAGATGATTCGATATGCCAAAAATACACACTGTCACTAGCCAAGTAAACTTAATGACACTCACAAAATAGTGTTGGTGAAGGCTATTAACAAGATGTTCTCTTTAAAAGTTAAATTGTTGTTCAAAAAGAAATTATATTGTTGAATTTAACTGGCTGAATGCACACCTATTACTTTTGCAAGTAATTTAGACAAATACAAGAACAAAATGTAATTATTAAAAAGTATTGCCACATGCTCAAGCACTTGTTTCCTTGATATTTAAGTTTAATGTTCTCGGGATATAATCTGGGAAATCCTAGAACACCAATGTAGTGTTTAAAAATTAATTTAAGTGAAAGCAAATCAGTAGGGAAGTAGAAAAAAAGTCCAAATTTGAAGTGTCACTTTTTTATCTCCAGGAAGCATTACAGTCCTTCGTAACAGCTGATCTGATGAGCTCATACCCCTGCCAAATATCTCTGTACTCAGCCACTGGTAGCCGCTCTTAGGTATCCAGTAACAGTAAAGCTGTTAATGGTGTAGTGACAAAGCCCTGGAGTAGGAGGGACAAAATCAGCTGACATCTTGGCACTTCCTCTGGTTTGCTTGTGCCTCAGTCATAGAATCATAGAATCATAGAATTCTCAGGGTTGGAAGGGACCTCAAAGGTCATCTAGTTTCCCCCTGCTACAGACAGGGACACCTCCCACCACATCAGGTTGCCCAGAGCCCCATCCAGCCTGGTCTTAAAAACTGCCAGGGATGGAGCTTCCACCACCTCTCTGGACAGCCTGTGCCAGTGTCTCACCACCCTCACAATGAAGAACTTCTTCCTAACATCTCATCTGAATCTACCCACCTCTAGTTTTGATCCATTCCCCCTAGTCCTACCAATACCCGACATCCTAAAAAGTCCCTCCCCAGCTTTCTTGTAGGCCCCTAGATTCTGGAAGGCCACAATAAGGTCTTCTCCTTGGAGCCTTCTCTTCTCCAGACTGAATAATCCCAACTCTTTCAGTATGTCTTCATAGGAGAGGGGCTCCAGCCCTCTGATCATCCTCATGGCCCT
Source organism: Coracias cyanogaster (assembly GCA_033124195.1). Taxonomy (NCBI): domain Eukaryota; kingdom Metazoa; phylum Chordata; class Aves; order Coraciiformes; family Coraciidae; genus Coracias; species Coracias cyanogaster. The sequence continues at coordinate 1,722 of JAVSBS010012998.1, read as the reverse complement.
TCTTTGGACACATTCCAGCACTTGCACATACTCAGCAAGTGCTGAAGGTGGGCTTTTGCATACATCTTGGGGGCAGGCAACTTGGCATCATCTTTTCAAACCCAATCTCAGTTTTGCTACAAAAGTATCAAAAAAACCTAACCCCCAAGAGTTCAGACTTCTATTTTCAAATTCAACTCTGAATTATTCCATTTCTGCACTGTCCTGCTTGAGAACTTTTAAAAGGCTTTAGGGTTTCTGGAATAGGTTGGGTGACTGCTTTGGACTTTTGGAGAGAACATAACTTTTGTCATAGTTCTGGCATCAGCAGAACAACAACGATCCTGTGTTCTCCGAGATCAATCAGTCTGTGGACAAAACAAAACCCTGGAAACACGTTTTCTCCTAGTAGCTCAATACCCACCTATCCTCATTAACAGAGAGTGAAACATGCTGTATAACTGCTGTGGCCAATTTTGGCTTAGTAACTCAGCTACACTTCTTATTATTTTTCTTTTCCTGTATAGAGAGTAGAGCCGACAACGTACTATCTCTGTACTTTGAAAGCCATATATGTTTGAATGCCACAGTGCACTATGTACTCTTTTTCAAATTCAAATTTGCTTGAGTCAATTCATTTAACTACAGAGAACCGTCTTCCTCTGGAGATTAGTGGAAGAGGTCACTTCTTTCACATCAGACATTTTAATCATTTTGATCATTTAGTCATTGTAGCCAGTGCCTGCTGCTGAAAAAAGCGTCATTTTCCTATCTTTAAGTCTCTGTTACTTTATGAGGATTTTATTGTCGTCATCTTTTTATTGCTAAGTTTTTAGCTTTTGGGGTGGTTATTTTTTTTTCCATCTTGGAGAAAATAATTGGGGTGGGGGAGGGGGGTTGGTTCTTTACATCATGTTATGCACAAGCAGTTACTTCCACACGCTGAAGCAGGGAAGTTACACTACAATACCTAATAAGAAAAGATATATTTTTCCAAATGTATTGAAGTTGCAGTAATTTTCTTGTCATTTTGAAATTGTAGACAAATCAGTCTAAACCCTTTCTAGCAACTGAGGCAGAAAAAACCATAAATTTTGAATGGATTGCTGATATGATATGAATAACAAGGACATTGCTTACTACAGATATTGAAAGTCATAATACAATGTTTGCAGTATCAAGTTTGTTTTTTATTTCTTATTTTCCCTTGAGAAAAATATTTTTAACATTAGGTGTACTTATGGTATTAGTTCAATATTACATATGAATTCAAATACTTAGTCATGTATGGTATCCAAACCACTTATAAAACTTTTCATTGTACTTGGTCAACACAGATACATTCACAGCAGAACAAGCATGAGATGATCTACAAAGATGAGTAAGACAAATGAGACCCTATTTTATGAGAAAATTAAAGTTGTTGTTTTTGAAGCACTATGTTAGAGTGCTATAGTAACATAAGCTGCCACTTCTAAATTTTAGTCATTTTAGTCAGATGCAGAAGCAGCAAAATAATTTCCAGGGGTATTGTTCTATACTGTGTTCTTTTCTGGCCCCAGCAATATTTGGTTTGATGGAAGTCCAAAAAAAAATGTTGGTACAAGAACAAGCTTATTTAAATATCCTTAAATGAATCACACAGAATCACAGAATCACAGAATTGTTATGGTTGGAAAGGAACTCCAGGGTCATCAAGTCCAACCTTTCTCCTAGCATCTCTCTAACCACTACACCATATCC
>JAVSBS010012997.1:41253-64200 GCA_033124195.1 Coracias cyanogaster | reverse complement strand
TAGGATCATCAAGTCCAACCTTGCTGACCACTAGACCATGTCCCCCAGGCACCACATCCATTTGTTTTGTGAATGCCTCCAGGGATGACGACTCCACCACTTGCCTAGGCAGCCTGTTCCAATTCCTGACCACTCTCAGTAAAGAACTTCTTCCTGATATCCCATCTAAACTTCCCCTGGTGCAACTTGAGGCCATTTCCTCTTGTCTTGTCATTAGTTACGTGGGAGAACAGACTAGTGCCAGCCTCAACCTCCCTTTGAGGTAGTTGTAGAGAGCAATGAGGTCTCCTCTCAGCCTCTTCTTCTCCAAGCTCAACAATCCCAGGTCCCTCAGGTACTCCTCATATGACATGTTTTCCAGACCCCACACCAGCTTCCTTGCTCTTCTCTGCACCCACTCCAGCATACCTGACTACTAAAGAGGTGTGCTTGTCTACTCACATGTAGTCATTGCAACATTGGTATATTCAAACAAACGTGGCAAAGATTAAAGCCCATATTTACAGAGTCTATTGCAAGACTTCTATTTGTACTGTGTATATTACTATTTGTAAATTTAAAAAAAAATGAATCTTGAAAGTCTGTATAGTAGCAATAGTTTTATTCTACATTCTATTTAAGAAGCATGCCAATATCTCAGCTTAACATAGTACATCAACATAGTTAACTACCTGCGGGTCCGTGGAGGCTTTGGTGGAGGAGAATCCTGCTTCTCAGCATCCGAAGAACTGACAGCATTCTCTGTATTTTCATCCTGATTAAAAGAAAAAAGGTTTCATTTATGGCTGTAAAGCTGATACGCAATACTTATACTATAAGGTCCAAAGATCTGTAATGATACTTGAAAATAATTTATGACAACATTGCATATTTTTGGTTATCATAGAAACCACTTCCAAAATTGTACTCTAAATTGACAATGATTTTGTATGTTGTGTCCACCTCCAAATTTTTCTGACTAAACATTTTTTCACATGTAATTGTACAATCCACTAGAGAAAATTCTCAAGTGTTATCTTTCAGGTTAGCAGTGAGCAAGCTCACTCATGCTCTCCAAATGATTCATACTGAAAGCGTTTATTTTCCAGTCAAATTTTCTCTTGTAGAATCACTCTGTTGCAGTTAAGTCTAATCTAGGGCACAGTACAAAAATGAGATTTTCAGCTACTGTAAAGTGAGAATTGGGTAAGATATAATGCAGTTTCTAAAAACTTTCAAATCACCTCCCATTTGCATACAATGATGCTTAACTTATTGAGCAACACATGAATATTTTTATTTTGGTTTAGGAGGACCACAAATATAGGAGATAATTTTGTATCTATAGACGTTTATGAATATCCATACACATTTACATGTATAAAAAAATAGAATAATGTGTGTTAAGCCCAGCAAGCAGCTAAGCACAACGACGCCACTCACTCTCACGCTTCTCCCTCCCATCCCTGGATGAGGAGGAAGAAAAGCAAGAAAACTTAATGGGTCAAGGTAAAACTCTTCAGCAAGTAAAGGAAAAGCAGGAGCAGAGAGAAAGAAAACACAGAAGTGCTGCACAAGCAATCACCGACCACTGCCCACAGGCAGACGTACGCCCAGCCAGCTCCTGAGCAAAGGATTGCTAGCCTCACTAAATCCCCTCTCTTTTCCCCCCTCTATTTCTGACCATGATGTTGCAGAATATCTCTTTGGTTAGCTTAGGCCATCTGCCTGGCTGAGTTCCCTCCCAGCCTCTTGTGCGTTCCCCCAATCTATTCACCAGGAGAGCACTGACACAGTGCAAAACTCATTCAGCAACAGCTAGAACATCAGCACTGTTTTGGTCACAAATCCAAAACACAGCACTTCAAGAGCTGCTATGAAGATTATTAACTCCAATCCAGCCAGCCTCAGCACAAGTATGTATAAAAATAGAAAATGCAAGAGTCTAAAGCTGATATGCCATCCCCATACACATGCCACAGCCAAAGGTCCAAAGCAGCAAAGGAGAACCTTCATATTACCTTGAGTTCAATACGTATTTTACCTAAAGGCTTTTCTGGCAGGAGTTTTCTTTTGAACAGTAATTAAAAAAAAATCCCAAACATCCTGAACCTGTGTAATATTTCAAAGCACAACACCACGTTGTGTACTATCTACCACCCTACCTGTCCAGACAGGGTGGCAGAGTGACCTTCTCTGGTCTTACAAAAGGGAGAGCCCTGTTAATTTCTGCTTCAAACGTGATAGTTACATTTGAATTTGATACGCAATTTCAGCATTTTAAGACAAACTGTAACCAAGTTCTCAACAGCTAACTATACGCACTTGAATTTAGATTCATTAGTTACACATTTATTTCCATTACTAAAGTCATCCTATCACTGCCTGCTAGTGTGAAGTCTATTACCAAATTCTGTTCCTCAGTATACTAAGTGAAGCTTTCCCCATTAAGAAAAAAATCTAATCTTTCTTACTGTTCTTCACTAACCTCTCCCATTATCTAGCAGTCCAGAAGTACTCCAGAAGAAATACCCTATTGTATCTATATCAATGGCTTCTGTTAGCCCTTTCAGACAGGGAGTTTGTTGTCCTGCTGACCACTGGCTGTAACTATTAGGCTTTTTTTGGATTGAGATTGAACTAGCAGATAAAAGCAACTTATATTCAGGTAATGACAACTGAAGCTCCCATTCCAGTCAAAGGTTAGTTGATTTTCATAGAATCACAGAACGGTTTAGGTTGGAAGGGACCTTTAAAGGTCCTATAGTCCAACCACCCTGCTGGGAGCAGGAACATCTTCAACTACATCAGGTTGCTCAGAGCCCTGTCCAACTTGACCTTCAATGGCTCCAGGGATGGGGCATCTACCACATCTCTCAGCTACCTGGGTCAATGTTTCACCACCCTCATTGTAAAAAAAATTTCTGCCTTGTTTAAATCTACCCTCTTTCAGTTTAACACCATTTCCCCTTGTCCTGTTGCAACAGGCCTTACTAATGTCTGTTCCCATCTTTCTTATGAGCCACCTTTAAATACTGAAAGGCTGCAATAAGGTCTCCCTGGAGCCTTCTCTTCTCCAGGCAGAACAACCGCAACTCTCTCAGCCCTTCTTCATAGGAGAGGAGTTCCACCCCTCTGATCAGTTTTGTGGCCCTCCTCTCAACCTGCTCTAACAGGCCCATGTCTTTCCTATGCTGAGGACTCCAGACCTGGACACAGTACTCCAGGTGATATCTCACTAGAGAGCAAAGAGGCAGAATGACCTCCCTCAATCTGCTGGCCACACTTTTGATGGGGCTTAGTATATGGTTGGTTTTCTAGGCTGCAAGCACAGATGGTTGGCTCACATCCATCTTTTCACCCATCAGTAAAAGACCAGCCAGTAAGCTGGGGATGAAGATAACAGATCAGTTGGCCCCACTGACTACATTTGGAGCTTTGACATGTAGACCACATGCAAAGCCTCCATTCTAAAACAAATTGTCCCTTCATTTCCAGATCTAAACCTTTACATTTTGCAACATAAAAGCACACGCTGGTTCAACTTGCCATGTAGTCCGGATTTTTTTTTATTCATGTCACAATACATCGTTTCTTTAACTCCCTTTTACTTCTATTAATGATATTTTGTTTACCTTTGGTAGCACATTAGAAACTAAGCCTGTGGTACCTTATGGAACTAGGACTATTATCCATTGGTTGGTTCTCAAAGTGAAGTGTACTGCAAACTACATTTTAATCCATTTAATGTGCTGGGTTTTGTATCATACTAGCTTCTTAATAAACAGCATTGGTTACAAGTCAAACACCTTCAAAAATCTATTGCATCAGCATTGCTTTAAACAATCACTCTCAGCAGAAAGTGCTGCCATCAATAGTGTCCAAAAAAGCAGAATGACAAAAGCAGCTAATGAGATATTAAAACGTATGAATGCTATGCTTACTCCATAAACTGAATCCAGGACTAGGAACAAACAATGAAACATGGACCATGGGACATAGGCATCCAACACCTCTACAAGCCTCTTCTCAGATATACAGAAAAGCAATTTTCAGCTTGTTGACTGGATGACTGGACTGTTTTGTCCTTAACCTACATGAAAAGGGATGTTGTTGCCCCCATTCAGGCAGAGCACCCCCCAAAGGCTGGTGCCAAAGATGCTGAGGCTCACAGTATCTGATAGCAACAATTCAGTTTCCTGCTCAATGCCTGTGCCATGCTCCTGCCTGCTGCCCTCAGCTGTGCTAACAACCTGAATCTCTCCCATATGTAGTCATTACTATGGATAGCACTCAAGGCATTGATACTGTACTAAGAAGAACACCTCTTTATCATAAGTACTAGCAACCAGTTAGAAACTCATGGAGCTGCAGCCTGAGAACAGAGTGGGCTGTTTGCCTTGTTTCAGCACCACAGCACATCCAAATTTCACAAGGCAGAGATATGTTAGTGAGATTCCCCAGGAAGAGTTCCTCCCCCCTACCACCACTTTCTCCATCCCAAAACAGATCAGGAAAGCATTCCAGTTCAGCTCCACCAACACAGAAGCTTTAAGGAACAGATTTCTTATTTATGCACTCAGTCTTGTGAAAGGTACAGGCAAGGGAAAGGGTGCACCTGTTGGCTGTGGTGGAGAACAACCTGTCCAGAAAACAAGCCAGCAGCTGCATCTCTGTCCTTCTATGTTTGTAAAGTTAAGCGTTTGTGAACAGAGTGTTTCCTCAGATATGCTTTTGTCTCATAGGCAAGAAAAAGCCTATTAAGGATGCTAACACACATCAAAGGTTTTTTTTAAAACTCTATGTATAAAGTAAGAAGCTGTTTCCAGTTGAGACAGGCAGAAGTAGCTGAAGAGGCACTGCCATTTTTACTACTACATGGATATACCATGCAAAAAATGTATATAAACTTAACTGTCTAAGGGACATACACAGCCATAGAGTTTACAAAAACAATTCCTTAAAAATCAAAACCAACCAAACAAAAAACCACCATGAAAACAGAACCAAGAATCGACCAAACAACAAAAACCACACTCAAAAACTACTTTTAATTTCAACCACAGAAGAGAAGTCAGTGGTTACACCAACTTCATACACTGGGAAGTCTTCAGGCAGATATGCGTTCAAAAGCTTTCACTTCTGCATTAGGTTAAAATCAGGATCAGTTCAGTCTGTTCTGGTAACATTAGATCAAGAGCAAGAAGATTACAGGAATTACCACCAAAAGGGGTACTTCACTCCTTTGCTTAATTAGCTCAACAAGACTAATGTTTTTGTGAAGGCTTCATTTACTTTTAGACAACTTATTCCTCAGTAATTAAAGGATATTTGCTTCCCAAGTTGAAGATGATTACAGTTTAAGGCAGTAACCAAATGCACTATGCCACGCAGGAAAGCAAGCAGCGTTCATATCACCTTCATGCTGCTGCAGCATTGTAAAGTAATTGTGCTCAGTTACTGAATCTCTTCTCGGTTTTAACTGAAGAAATACAACTTGCTCTCAGTTCTGTGACAAGAGCCAGTAAACAACAGTATTTTGAGCACCCTTGAGTAATACCAACTCACAGACTTGCCCTTCTGTCATACATCAAAACAAGAGAATAGGCAAATATGCAGAACAACTAGCATAGAGCAGAACAGAGGAAGTAAATATAGGGGATCTCACTGGGATGACCACATCTGTTGAGAAGAACAGATGGCAGTATTAAGAAAAAGCCTCCCAGCCTTCCTAATCACAGCTTATTGGCATCAGCCAACACTCTTGCTTCTCTAGACAGATGTGCACTATTGAGCAGAATACAATTTTTTAAAGTATCAGATTAGAAAAACCAGGACAACATGCATAGTTCACAAGGGTCATAATGTAATTTTTTAAAATGGATTAAGAAATGCACAACTCAGTCAATTAAATAAGTGTTCAGTGCAGTGCCCTCCTTTCTTACAGAAAACACCTATCCTATTGTGGCAGGTTCTCACTATAATAAAACAGAAGCATTAACTATACATGACTGAAAAAATTTTCCCCAGCCTTTGCCTCTGTATGCATCAACTGCTGCAGTTCAAGAGCGCCCATGTCTTTGTTGATATGAGGGAGTAGCTTCTCAGATCAAGTGAAAATGTTCATAGTTAGGAATTTCTAGGTATTCTCTTGAATTACATATATATAGGAAACGGGTGTATAGCTATGAAAGACTACATTAACAAGTGAAAAGACCATGAAGTCAAATACTTAGAGAAGTGTAGATTACGTCTAGTCTACAACAACACAGAGCAACTCATATGTTCTGGTGCTAATGCCAAACAAGGAATTCTCGTAGCAGATGCAGTGTCTGAATTCAACTTGCCAAGGTGACCTAAATTGTGCCCTCATCCCTCCAAGGATGGGTCTTTTCCCCACCTCCTTCATCCAATGGCTGAATCAAACATCAATAGAGGATCACAATTTTAGACCGATATTGCACAGGCATTGCCTACAAACTAAAACCTTTTGCCCAGGAATAGCAATGCGTAACTCTTTTGGAACTCAGTGGAAACATTTAATGTCATTCAGAAGCTTTTGGTACTGGTAAAGTACTAGTAAGTTTCCTGCAAAGACTCTTCCATAAGTAGTCTCACGGTTTCCTTTAAAAGGAATGGAGCCCCATTCCTTTCGCCCTTATCATAAAGCAGCATGGGAACCACAGAGCATCAGTAGATAAAAAAAGGAAATACTTCAGACTTCAACATGAATCATTTGACTGTATAATTTCATAAAACTTTCCAAGCAGAGGCAACAAGATAAGCGTCTCTGAAGACATATATAATTAAGAATGCTACAATAGCCAAAAATCTCTTTCCAAGCTGCAAAACAAAGAGAACTTGAACAGTAATGTCTTTTCATTTGGTGTTTCCAAACCACTAAATTCTTGAATATCAACATTCTTCCTATAGCAGCTGACTCCTCCACAGCTTCTAAAAGGGTGATCCGCTGCAACAGCAGAATTCTGTCACTTTTACAGGAAGAAATGCAAGACATAGTTGCAAGCACTAGCAATGCCATATTTTTGAGAAAGTATTTATTAATACAAGCTTCTATTAGCGGCTAAGGGTAAAACAAGGACTTGTATTATATAACACTCTTGTTACCATCAAGAGACAAAATTCAACAAGAAATATTTTTAAAGAGAAACTTTTTGTTGTTTGTCTTTTAATCAATTTTCCTTTTTCTACATAGAGAACATCCAACTTCATGGAATTCCATCTGATTTGGACTTTGTAAATGGATGCGTTTTGGTTTACTTCAGATCATGGAGATGCCTCTAAAGTAACTCACAAAATATTCTACTAATACAAATCTGACTGATATCAGATGATCAAGATTAACCAGCTCACTTACACTTCAAAGCTTCCAAACTCCAAACTAAGCATAATATTTTCACAGCAGTGCTAACAAACTAATGAAGTTAAGAAGCACACAGTTGTTGACCTCAAACACACAACAATACGATCAAAAGTTTCTGTAGGAAGGGGGATGAGTCTGAGATTCAGTTCCAGTTTAATTGTTTTATAGTTTAGAAGAAACCAGGTGTGGGAAGGAAGAAAAATAGTACTGATTAGCAAATTTAGTATCCGAGTCTTACTGGAAAAAAATTGCTTCACCTTTGCCCTGAAATTTGTCCACTGGTGGGACTGCTGAAAGTACTCAGTTATCTGCAGAAACCTTTTCTTCACTGTTTCATTCACATATTTAGTATTATTTTAAGCACATTGACAGTTCTATACATTAACAATATGTATCGCTATCTGGTAAGAGTATACAATTACTACATTATGCTATACAATATGTGCATTTTCTACATGGTTTTGAAGCCTTTTATCAAATTCCATTAGAATTTCTAACCATGTTGGTAAGTCTAATGCCAAACACTGCATGTGTTTTTTGTTGACTTTTTACAGTATTGTTTCCAGCAGGGCAAAGCTGGCAAGTGCACAGGAACATGGTCAGGATTGTGTCTAAGCTGCTTCCCTATGAATACTGCTACTCCTTGCCAATCAGATAAACTTTCTACTGGGATGTTACTGGCAAACACCCCTTACAAAGCTTGGGTAACTCAATTCATTTCAAACACTGCTTGAAATGGGAAACACAGTTGGACAACAAAGCCATGAAACCAACCCTACAGAGTATCTAAACTCTTCACAACACTATCAAAATATAATAAATCAAAAGATGAAACAAAATTTCTTCTTCAGTTCAGTAGTATCTCCTATATAGCTAACAGTAATATATCCAAAGTAGACTCATCTTTTCATTTGGAATTGTTTCCCCAGAACATAATTAAAACCCTGCAAATGAACATGACTCCACAGCTGCTGTAGCATCTACAGGCAGAGTAAGATCTTGGAAGGAACCTTAGGATATCACATTAAATTTAATAAAGTTCACAGAATGGTAGGAGTTGAAAGGGACCTCTGGAGATCTAGTCCAGCCTCCCTGCCAAAGCAAGTTCACCTAGGGCAGGCCACACAGGAACACATCCAAGTGCCTTTCCAAAGTCTCCAGAGGAGGGGACTCCATAACCTCTCTGGGCAGCCAGAATTACTTGAACTTTCTGCAGAGTTTGCTTCCTTTAAAAAAACCAAATAAACATTGTGGGATGTATCTTAGTTAAAACCTAACTAGAACATTTCTGGGAAAACCAGGTGTTACACAGAACAGATGGTACATAACACTCCCAGAGGAAAAAAGGGAGTTTTTTCAGAAGAGCTAACACTTGTTTCAAGCGAGCCTCAGTTTTGAGAATCAGGTTAAAGCCACAAGCAGACGTTTAACTACGTGATGTAGAAGACTACCTTATAAAACCAGAACAGAACCTAAGCCTACAGCAGTCAATTCCCCCACAGCAAATTTCCTAACAAATGAATAGTAGCAAATGTGTTTGTAAGTACCGAATTTCTAGATAAAGGAACTCTTACCTATGAAGCTTTTCCTCAGCCTTTCTGCAGAAATGTTCAAGCTACAATATGAAGAAGCAATGTTTCCTAATGCAAAAAAGGCTGTGCCTAGTCAGAAAAGATTCATTTTGTCCTGTTGCCAGCAGCGACCAAAAAGGAAACTCATCTGGAAGAATAAGGACAGAGCAGGCATGCAAGGATCCTTCTCTAAGGTGTTCTCCAAGAGTTTGGAACTCTGGAATTTCAAAGCTCAGAGGCTGGGCAAATTCATGGAAAAAGATGCCAAGATGAGATATTCACCTCAAAGCTACGGGCTTTCAGCTGCAAGGAGCTCTGCAGTCTCATGTTGCATGAAGAACTATTTCCTTTTATGTTAAGTCTGCAGGTCTCTGATACCCTTTGGGAAAGGTTAATAGAAATCAGCTTTTGACTGTTAGCCTCTATCATATCTAACTCCAGTCATTTCTTTTCCAGGCCTATTTGGTTGCTCCTCAGATGGAGCCTTCTCACACCTTTGATTCTTGTCCAAAAGTTTAAAGCTTAAATTCTGTAATACAAGTTTGAGATAAGTAGACAAGACCCGCAGACAGAATTCAATTTACCAGCCATCCACACAGCAACATGTTGTTCTCCGCTCTTACTAGTTTCCAGATAATTACTAAAATTCAATTTCCTTCACAACTTCTTGATTATAACCAAAATCATACCCAAGCAAAACTCAAAAATCACGCTCTGTTACTATATATTCAGAGTTGGGATTTCTCTGTCTCACCTTTATGTACATGACCTATCCATAACCTCTTGTTACTCAGTCACTCAAATCTCCCAAGACATGCTACAGATCACACCTGCATGTTACAGACAGTATCAGCATGCCATGGCACCTCCTTATTCAGATGTTTTAGAACACACGTAAATACAAGGAGATGTTTTTGATGCTATATAAAGAGTGCAGAGACAGATCAGATCAAAGTCAAATATCCTGAAGATACAGTAGACTAATATGCCTATTATTTTATGACCAAAACTCAAGTAATTGGGAATCACATCTGTACAAAGCTCAATCTGCACATTCCAAACCCTACCATGCTAATTTCACACTAATAAAGAGAAAATTCACAGACCAGCTAGGCTGACTATCAAACATAAGAAATTAAAGCAGCCTGCCCTGTCCATAGTGCATTTAGTCCATCAGGTTTCTTGTCATGACTAAAGATGTCAGAACTGGTGCATAAACTGATACAAATTCTTAGCAGTTAACAGAAAGGTATATGTCTTTTTCCCCAAAAAATGAAAAACATTTTAGACTTCCTAGAAAGCACAGTATAGAACAGCTAAACTCCTAAAATTAAAGACATGCTTATTAAAGGCAGATATAAAATTGTTTCAGGATATTTCAAAGGGTCCTGAAGATACTGCTCATACTCCCTCTGGAGAGCAATAAAGCATACGCTAATTAGGTACTGAAGGGATAGTGAAATTATTGAACAAATAAAACAAAGTCCAAGGATAAAGGGTGGCACACAGCTCTGGACCATAGGCGCTAGAAGGAATATATTGATCCAAAAAGCCATTTTTCACATAGTGCCCAGTAGTAGCCAAGAAAACATATCTGAACATCAAAAAGGGAAAAAACCTAGAGGACATGAGATTTGAAGTGAAAGAACAGAAAGACAGAAAAATCCTCAAATATCATGATTACCAATGAAGAATATTAGTCTTCCAAGTTTGTTTTGGGTTGTTTTTTTTCCCCTCTGTTAAAAGGGTCAAGCATAAAGCTTCATGCCAAAGGCACTAAGTTAATTTTTCTTTCCCCCAGTCTGTTCCAATGTAAAATGAGAACATAGTAAGATCATTCATTGCCAGCCCTGCTCATTTACATCAAGACTGTGTTGGGTCAAGACCAAGGAAGAGCATGTAAAAATCCAAGTCTCTGGGATTTCAGTCAGATGAGTGCTCATCTACTGGTTTAAAATTGGACCCAATACCACACTGTGGTGAGGAAAAAACTTAGATGAAGTTTTTCCCTTTCAAGAACTTGAACCTAAACATAGATCAAATAGAATTAATCTACACGTATTCATTTGTTTATTCATATATAAACATATATGTATGCTGGAGTTTTAACTTATTCTTGATCACACTGTAGCATGCAATTTGTAGGCGGCCAGGCCTACACAAAACATCATTTGCTGCCCATGTGTCAGAAGTGGGGTAAGTATGGCAAGTCAAAGCAACAGATCCGCTGACAACTACTGCCACCTCACCAAGGTAAGGGAGCATTTCCCAATTTAAATATTGAGTTAGAGCCTGCACTTCATCCACAATAATTTTTCTTATTGCTTCTCCTACTGCAATTGCACCTGGTATACATGGTAAATATTTCTTTAATTATCTGACAACTTTTACAACCGAGTCCTCAGTGTAAGCTGAGTACAGGCTAGGTGTCCCTACTCAGCAAAACCACTTGGAGTCCAAAAAAGTTCTGCTTGTGCCCAAACACCGCTGAACACTTAAAACTAGACTGTACAGGAAAATCTTGATCAGAAGCTAAGGGCTACAGTAGATTGAAACTCCTAAGGGGAAAAAAAAGACACATACCATGCCATCTGCTATCTTCCAGTCTGCACAACTTTCGTATTTCTGCAGTTGCTTTTCAAACAGCTGTGCTATGGCTCGATGGACAAGTTCATACTGCTCCTATAGGAGGTTACCATATAAAAATTAGCGGATGAGATATTTACAAAGAGTGATAGCATATTATCATATGATAAATATTTCCAGACAAACTATACCTTTGTCTGCACTGCAGAATGCCTTTGTGTCCTCATTTCCTGTATTAAATTAAATACATTGAATTCTTCAGGTATTTTCTGAAATATAGAAAGAAGTCAACTACATTGGTTGGCAGAACAGCAATACAAAAGCTATTACACATCCAAAAGTATGGCTTTACCTACAAAAGTGAAGCAATCTGTTCATTGCAGCTATTCTATTTTTTTTTTTTCACAAAAGCAATTCCTCTTCAGAACTAGTTTTAAACATTTGATTTAGAGCAGATGAGAGCATTTCAAGGATTTTGAAAAATGAGACATCCAATTAAAGCATTAATATGACACTGCAAAAGTTAATGATGCTTCATAACCTAAAAACCCCAGAATGAATCCCAGCAGTTTATCCCTGAATATTTGAAATATCAGGCTTTAGGAGCTGCAAGAGACATGGAAAAAGTACAATTCAAAATCACTTTATTGAGCAATATATTTTAAAAAATCTTTAGAATTTACAGTGAGGGGGTTTTTTAGATAAAAAACCTGCTGTTAAAACAAAGTAAGTTCATACTAAAGCATGAATGCAATGAAACTATACATCCAACCTGTCAAAAGAGTTCCAGAATGTCTTAAGCATTTCACTATTTGGGAACATTTGGGAGCTCAATCACTGTTATGAAATGAAAGGCCATTAAATTTCTTTTAAGATTCCTTACCCCAGCTTTAAGCAAATTCCATGTATAATCTATGGCACAGATGGCTCCTGTTCTTCCACACCCTGCACTATGAAGATAAACAGGTGTGTTAAATTATTTGTTTGTTAAAAACACTATAAGCTTTATATTTCCAGAGTCCATAAAAAATTTCCCTGAACTATCATTACAGTGACTCAACCTGGCACTACAGTGGGAACTGAAATCATGAAAGATACTTCAATGATGACTTTATTGCCTCTTTCATCTCACTACTCCTAGTTACCACTGCTTCAACAGTGAGAACTTTGTCCAAGTTTAATGACAGATATGTTAAACAACAGTACAGAGTAAGTTTTAAGACTTCCCACATTTTTCTGATTTAGTATATCTGTACTTTCTGCTTTTTATTTAAAAAACTTAAATCTAGAAGTCATAAAAAATGACAGCAAACTATCATTTATTCTTTCTAGTAGTGTGAATTTCTACTTTACATAAAGAATTACAATGCCTGCATATTTATTAGATTATGCTTATACTGTTGTAAAGAGCCAACCTCCACAACTGTACTGACATTCAAGAGAAACAGGACAAAGTGAAATGGATTTCAGCGCTAAATAAGTTTTGTACAGTTTTGCACCTCAAAGTGACAAGTTAAAAAACATGCAGCTGAAGACAGTAAATTTCTATACACTAAGAGAATAACCAAGCTCTAAAGAGTTAATGAGCCCTAAGAATTTAACATTTCCTGGCTAACAAATCTGAATTCAGTTCTTGTAACATACAATACATTAACTTCTGTTGCTTTCAGAAGTATCAAGTATCATAGGCAAGAACTTTCAAAAAAAATTGTCAGAAATAGTCAGTTCACCAAAACATTTTCATGGCAGTTTACTTTCAACAGTCCTTCTGTTAGCCAAATTTCAGATCAAAGAAGAAACTGCTGCTCAGAAGCCAAGACTTACCAATGAGAAACTACAGCCTGCTCATTAAAGAACATTTTTGTCATATTGGAAGACAGGCAGAAAAGTTCTTAGGTAGGGATGCACCTGCCATGCAGTCTTTCCCATTGAGAAGGGAGCCTTCACTCCCATACCTGATTTGCAATGATCTTCAAAGTCTGTTTTGTCCTAATGAGGATTTAAATGTCTTAAGAATCACAAAACTGTTTCCCTTACAAAAGGCTTACACTTTTCTCATTGATATTCTGTCTTAAATTGAAATAGAAACAAAATTTCACTGTGGCATGACTTTAAGACAGTGAAGACTCTATGAATCGTACAAGTCAAGTTTGAACATGAGGAAATATTCCTTTTTAGAAAACTAAAATAAATTCTGATTTAGAATCAAACTAGTGCATCTCATAGCAAAAGTCTAGAAAAATTAAAATATATGTAAATGTAAACAAATATAGGTGATACCTGCAGTGTATGCAAATTGGTACATCTTCATGTTCCTGGTATTCTCTCATCAAGCTGATCATGTCCAGAATAGAATCAAAAGATGAAGGGACATCATGGTCAGGCCAGTTAACATAATGAAATTGATAGACACTACGAGTCTCCTAAGGGGGAGGGAGGGAGAAAAGTGTTAATGAGGTAACATTTCACAAGGTAGAGTGAGAAACTTTGGGGAAAATGAAAAAAAAAAAAAAAATCAGTAACTTGTCATCACTCCTGCTTTATTTTTATTTGGCAATACGAAAGGACATATATTTTAACATTGTAGAAGCCTCTTAATGAAATTATAGGGCAAATTCTAACAGATACACATACTTCACCCAAAAAGAAGCTAACCTGAAGAAACAAGGTTTTTTTGACAAGTTTGATTCAGTTTGAGATCATATTTTCAGTTGAGGTAAACAGTAAAATTCTCCTATGGCAATAGAAACTTTCTGGTTGTTAACACATGCAATGGTGACCATTGCACACCTTTGGCCAACCAAGAACATGCATATGAGACAAGAGTTTCAATACTCTTTTCTTACACACTAAGCTTTTAACATCACTTCTGAACTTGATGGTTTACATACATGCAGCTAATATCTAAAAAAGTGAGTGTATCACTTTAGAGACCTTTGAGCAACCGTTAAAGTTGAGACCAGAAGTGATCTTATACTTACATTTTGAAATTCAAGTAATAATGTTCTAATGAAGTAATCTGTTCTTGCTTGCTCAGCTTCCTAAACATAAGAATAGGGTAGTGAATTGAAAAAACATGAATATGCAGCATACAAGATAATTAAAACACCAAATTTAAAACTCAGGCTTTTTTTAGTTTACTGGTTTTGTATCTACGTTTCCCCAAGATGGGCAATTAAAACTTTTTTAAACAGCAGCAACTTAGTTTGCTATACAAGCTATTTGTGAAACGTTATTTTCACTTATAATAAAAATGCAAGTTTTCAAACTAATAAGTGCCTAGTCTGCTCCTGAAACAATCGATAAACCTTGTAAGTGTATTCCAAAGTACTGCTTTTGCTTTATCTCTCGACACAGTAATTTGATTTACAGATTGCCTCCCACAGCCATCCTTCTATATCATTTCAGCCTCTTATGACCCTATACTGTGACTCCTTCCATTTTTTCCTCTTCTATCATTTTAAGCTAAGGGCGCATCTGAGTGGGTCATTGTAATTATCTTGGTTCTGGGCAAAAAAAAAAATAGCTTCTAGGCTCCCAGAATTTTCGTATCTGCCTTCAGAACATCAATGAAATTTTATACTGTAGACACTGCTACAACTGTACTTAAAATATCAGTAATATCACAATTTGAAGGTGCCTTTAAAAGCTTAGAATTAGAGCTTCCCAGAGTGAATTTGTGAGACTGCATATATGCTTTAATGTGTTCCTATCTGCTACTAGGAAATTACCATTTTCCAACAAGAAAACAATTGTAACACCCTGCAGGTCTAAAGGAGATACAGCATAGCAGCAACAGAGCCCCTATACACCACTGTACCCAAAGGTACATTCTCAGCTGACAACTCAATTAGAGCACACACAACTCCTTTTCACAAATACTGGCCAGTTACGTGACCATCATCCACTAGGTATAGGGGGAAAAAAAAACCCACAAGCCAATTTTGAAATCCATTTAAGGTAGGAAAAGGCTACTCAGAATCTTTACAGACTAAAGTTTATACGTATATGCTTTCCCGACCAGAAGAACTTGAAGTGTACTTAATCCTTGGTAGACAATTTCAAAGTACTAATGAGAACAGCTTGATAAACTGGCATGCCAGTTTTCTGAACATCTTAAAGCACTTCAGCTGGGAAATAGCAGTAACTCTTGTCCAAACCCATGTACTTGTCGCTTAAAGAAAAAACAGGTTTGAGATCAAATTTGGAAACGATCAATTCCACTGTTATAGAAAAAGCAAACAGCTAAGGCCAGTCATGAACTCCAGTGTAAAAAGTTGACAATAAAATCACGTGTTTGATTTTATAACACAGTTACACTCAACACTTCAATGACAGGTTTCATTCATATCTTAATAGTAACTAATAGAACCTGATTAAGCTACAAGATGGCAGGACTAAAAATAAAGACACAAAGTGTTTTCTTCCAAAATACAATGATGTGAATGTCACCAAAAAAATATCAAAACACTGTCAAATTCATCATTCCCTGCATTATAAAAATATTGCTAATCTAGGGAGAACACCCAATTAAGGCAGTCCTGCTCATCCATTGCTAGAAGCTGACAAGAAGTGCAAGAAGAATCATCCTATACACAGCTTATTTTCTATTCTCTTTCCTGAAGTAATCGGGCTGAACACAAGGTGATAGGCTGGACGGCCCTTGGTGTCATCTAGAAGTAAAGGCTTTGTGATCACAACTCCAGGAGCTACAAGTTGGACAAACATGCCACAAATGTTTAAAGCAGGAAGGAATAAAGATACATAAACAAGTGTGTACAAAGGCAACTGGCTACTATCCCACACCTAAGGAATGCTGATCACACTGACTTTGGTGGCTATGCTCCCACACACAGAATCCTGACCCATACCCTGAAAAATCGCACAATCAATCAAGTGAATTTCTGCTAAGTGTGAAATGGTAACTGCATCATGACTACTCTTCCTATCCAGCTTTCTCTACTGAGGCAAGTTGATTGCAAAAGCTCTTTGGGGTATATTCTCGTGTGATGCCGGGAGGACAGGTGCCAAAAGAATCACTACTCCCAATTCCCTGATGAGCTTGGTGAGGGAGACACCCACAGTCCCTCTTCCTACCTATTAATCTGCCAGAAATCCTTACATTACCGTTTACAAGTATCTATCAAAACTGGAAGACACTTCAGTTATGCTCAGAGATCAGGACTCCAGATAACACTGACAACAGGGAACAGAAACATTCAGGTTTCCTCCATCTTTCTGAAATTACAGGTTACTTCACAGTAACCCCCCCCAGGAATTCTCCAGGAAAAGATTCAAACCTCATGGTGATCTCCCCATTTTTGTTTTGATTTGAAAGCAACAATAGAAGCAAAGGAAGCATTAATAAACTTCTATGTGTTACAAACAAAAAACTTTAAAAACATCAGGACTTTAGTTTCCATTTTCTTATTCATGCCAATTAACTTCATGGAGCACATCCAGAACACACAAGTCATAATGGAGAGAAATAACTGCATGAATGTTGATTGATTTCTGGAGTATGGTACACACATTCAAAACCATATCATGCCAAGCTAAAGAAATTATACACAAAAAGATACAAGATCAGGACACACACGTTCCCTACTTTTTAAAATAAAAAAATTGTGGAGGATTCCAATAAAACCACACAGTTCAGATACACACATTGTTTTTCACTGCATTTCTTTGAGAGTCTTTGTGCAAAATTTGGTAACAACAAATTTACAAAAGCATTTTTGTAATACAAACTCTTTGTTGAACAGTTATTTTGAGTTACAAAAGCATTAAATCCTTCAAAATTAATTTATAAAGCTTTATACTTACACAAGAAACACGAAATGGTCCAAAAGTTACAGCTGCTTCTCCGTACAGAGGCCAATAACGTTCACATTTTTTCTGTTAAACCAAAGAATTCCGATTTAATTTATGTGGAGTACTGAAAGATGATGATTAACAGAAGCAGAAAGACAAAACAATCTCAAATGTCTTATTCTCTGATTTGGTGCTTTTCCTTAATATCTGCCTACTGGCACCTTTGCTGGACTTCAAGATAGTAAAATGTCTTTCCTTTCGGATACTACAAAACCAAAACCAAAAAACCCGTATGACCAATAAATACAACCAAAAGACACTTGGTAAATTAGGGAGTAAAGTTCATGACTGTCTACACATGCATGAGTACACGTCATACAGAGGGAAGCGATGAGAGCTGATACTGTTTTCGTGAAAACTTGGGAGTTCATAACTCTGGACCACTTTCCCCCCCCCCCCCATTCGCAGGTCATAAGAATACAGCAGAGATATTTAAAAGGTATATTATTCCTACACTGTATCAATTGACAGGAAATACTGAAGGACTCAGAATTTTGACAGTTGGCCTCAAGCCCACAAAGAACAAGATTTTTCCATAGTGACATGACCAGAAACAGACCATTGGCACAGTTCTGCACACAGACACTTATTTCACTGAGATGACACCTAAATAATCATGTAACACTACAAATGGAGCAAAGAAAATGAATCGTATTCACTATTTGCTACACATACAAATATAAGGACAGGTGTTCTCCTTCAATCTGACAGACCATTTTTAAAGTTAATGATCTGGCATATGAAGCTTCACAGATATTGGCACATGGCCCCCCGTGGGTCATGCTCATTTAGTTTTGTATTTAGCATACATACCCTTCCCATTTCAAACTCTCGACAGGCCATTACAATTATCTGAAAAGAGAAAAAAAGGTGCTCAAAGTTAGCTAGGTTCAGATCAAGCAAATTCATCAACATTTTACTACTCATTTCTATCTGGGCACATACTGACATTCTGTCAACTGGTTACTACTGAAGAGACTAATTAAGACCATTTTCCTACCTGCATGCAGACGCATGCTTTCTTAATTCTACAACAGTACCCAAGTTTTATCCTGTACAAAACAATCTACAACATTTTAAGGCTACTTAAGTTTACTGTAATCCTGCACAAATATTTACTTATTCAGCCTAACTGTAAAGTCTAAACTTAATTATAAAACATAGAACTGTTTACTGACTGGAAGAAACATAGCTGCATTCGCTTAAAATTACAGACTGCCTAAAATGGGTGCAAAAACCCATTTAAAAAAGAATCAGATTTCTTAGGTGAAGCTATTTCAGATACATTAATGTGAATAGTACCATAAAATTGCACCAACAGGTAAGCTGTTACAGTAAGTAACCATGATTTAAGTGTCTGATAAATTCCAAAAATAATTTGAACATATCCAATATTAGCAGTACTTATAAGTTAACTCCTGACAATAGCTGTTTAAACAAATGTAGAATATATAATCCAATAAGCAACCCCAAATTAGCATAAATAGAGAGAGCAGCTTTTATTTTTTCCTTTCACATGCTGCTTCTGATTTTGTCAGTCCACATTAAGTCAGTTGTAAGGTCTCCTACAGCAGATAACCAAGCATCATTCTATTCGTAAACATGCATGATTTCATATTTACTCAAAAATTAAATATACGTTATTAAATTGAATAAATACTATTAAATAGCATTTTATTGTTAAACTACAAAAACAAGATTTGAAAAGTAAATGGACTAAATCACCATCAACGTTTTTGATAATAAGCACCAGCTCAGGCAACAGATACCTTATTTCATGGTGCCGTGATTGTGGAATACCCAACTCGGTTTTTGAAGCAGGTACTTACAGCAACATTGTATTCCCAGATCATCCGCCAGAAGTCTATTACTGTATTTGCTAATGGTCCCTGGGTAGCAACATACGCTTTTGGCCCATGCACTCCCTAGGATTGCACAAAGGAACCATTAATGTTTACAAAGAAAATTTATCTGCACTGAATAAAAAAGGCTTTCACTTACGTACAATTAATTTTTTATATACAACAAGAAGGGTGACTATGAAATATGAGTCCATTGACATTAGTGGGAATTTCGCTGGGGATTTCAAGGGAGTCCAAGATTATAACAGCTACTTTGCAGCCAGAGATTGTAACAGAAAATACTAAGTTTCTGTATGTTCAGATTCTGAAGATGTCCTTCAAGCCTGCATTTTATTATTCAAACATTTAATGATGAAAATTTGAAAATCTTTCTGCTAAAAAGCATACCTTTGAACAAATTTAAGTTCCACTCTCCCAGTAATATATTAAAAAACCCAACAAAATTTGAAAATCATTTTATGTAAAGACATGAAATTTATAGGAACACCAGCTTCTGAATGAGTATTACTGTGTTGAAGCAGCATCAAAATAAAGCTACAAGGAAAGCCCAAAATATTCATACTTTGAAACAAAAGGGTAACAGGCTTTTAGCCAAATACTGGCTTCTCTTTAAGACTGTTAGATACACTTACATTGCCACACTTCTGCCATGAACAGCAAAAAGTGCATATTAACACATAACGTTTGTCAAATGCCACATTTATGATCCCTAAAAAGAGCCTCTCAGAATCTGATATTTCTAACACTATCAACTATTAAAACAATCATATCTGAATTTTCCTATGGTAGGGAATTCCAGTTTGGTGGCCTGTCACTTTAAAACAAAGTATTTTTTACTACATTTAGACTAGTATTAAAACTTTTGAAAAATTGCTTTGTAAACTGCAGTTTGCAAGTTTATTCAAGCCATAATAAAAGTCTTGCCTCACAGCTTTAAATTACCTCAGACTAAAATATTAAAACTGCACTAATATGATATAAAAGTTTTTAAAGAATTTAAGAAGTATTAAGACTAATACATACCTTAATAAAGTTTGCATTGATGTAGTCTGAATCTTGGGAGGGAGTTTTTAATGTCAGTTTAACCCGGCTGTGATCAACTAAAAGAAAAAAATCTATTTTAATTTTTTTTAAACAAGAATTACAATACAGGTAAATCCATATGTAACAGTAAGAATAATTACTATGGTTCTATAGGTTTGACATCAGGAAAAAATTATTTCATATAAGGGTGGTGGATCACAGGAACAGGTTGCCCAGGGAGGTAGTGGAGGCCCCATCCCTGGAGTCAGGCTTGATGGGGCTCTGAGCAACCTGACCTAGGTAGAGATGGCCCTGCTTATTGTAGGGGGGTTGGACTAGATGGCCTTGTCCCTTCCAACCCAATACATTCTATGATTCTATAATATATGTAGTACATATATATATATGGAAGAAATTAACTATTGAAGAACGTTGCCCAAAGATAAGTCACAGACGCAAGTCCGTTTAATATATGGGCACTTCTATGTGCTTCAGATACCCAAGTTTACAGAGCAGCAACTACTGGGATTCCAAGAGCTATTAATTACAAAGAGGCAAAACTCAACCAATGAGAAGTAACCAAAATGGTAGATACAAAATACTAACACAGATCCCGATGGTCAGAATTAAAAGGCACACTTATAGAAAGTACAGAGAATAAACCACCAGTGCATAGTTAGGGCAGTTGGCATACCTTAGTCTCTGCCAAGGAGGAGTCCATCAAGCATTACAACATGAAACACATGAAGGTTTACTGCTTGGGCACAGACTGACTTCTATCCCCCAAACACTGAGCTAGGCATTTTGCTGAGGCACTTCTAAACTAGATGCAGCAGGTTGCTTCATATAGGCACTTTTAACATTTCAAGTTCTTGCCTCAGGCACTACTGACTGTGAAAGAAAGCTTCTTAGAACAACAGCTGATCGTTAGATACAAAATCCTCAGCAGTCTTAAAAATAGCCTTTATTACTTGTTGACAGAATAAACTAAACATGAAATTTTTTGGTGCTGAAAATAAGCAGAGTGTATCTTTAATACAGAAATAACATGACGATTCTTACTAAGAAAGAGGGTAGGTGGTTGGCAGGTTCATCAGTCCTTGCAGCTCTTGTTGACAGCAAAACTTCCTAACTATCACATGAAAATAATTCAAACTGTCTCTACAGCAGAAGCTGTGTCAGTTGGAAATAAAAAAAAAATTTAAAATCTTCCAACTGGGGCACAGAACTATCTGCAGAAACAGCATCTGCTTGAGAAATTTCTTTTACTTTCTGCTCCCAGGGTCATTTCGTCAACCAGAGAACAGCTCCTAAAACTTCTATTAGAGCTAAAGTCAATTAAAAAAAAAAGAGTCTATTTAAAAAGAGGAAATATGGTTATTTGGGTTTTTTTGTCAAAACATCACTGTTAATAAAACAGGGAACTGTGCCCACAACAAGTGCATGCTCAGTGTTATTTCTATACAGAAAGCTCTTCCAAAAGTCTTCCATGATGGTGAAATTTTCTGCCAGAGTCCTGATAACATGCAAAAAAATTTTTGTATTATCATGTAATGCTTCCTAAAAAAAACACAAGTGTAGATTACAAGACACTTGGATTTCAGATCTAAAAGAAAACACTCCCACAGAAAGTCCTAGAGCAACCCTTAAAACATATTGCACTGTGTTACACTCCATGTAAAAGCAAGAACACCTCACAAGCGTGCAATCATGTCACAGACTTAATGAAAACTACTTTTCAACAGGGGATCAGACTAAAGTGGTAGGCTAAGAAGGGCTCCTATCTTCCCAGCACAGTCGATACAAAATTCTAGAGCAGTTTCTGAATGTCAACATTTCTAGCCTGCCTGTATCAGCCACAGCTCAGCTCTTACAGAACTTTAGGTCTGGAACAGAATTCTTCAAGAAAAACTCCATTGCAGGTTCAGAAGATTCAGTACTTGGATATTTACATGTAGCTTAATGGCTCAATTCACAATTATTAATTGGTGTCTTCAAGTAACCACTGAACACCATGTTCCATTTAACTATCATTTAAAGATGGCTTAGTAAGTTTTAATGTGAACATGCACACATTTTGTACTCTGAAGCCAGTACTGAGTTAGTATTGAGCTACTGACCTCTCTGGTAGCAGTGAAAATTTCTGATAAATATGGCACTAATTTTCAGTTAAGTTATGTTTGTAAGTTCTTGTCTGGATTTATAAAAGATAGGCAAATTAGTATTTCCCTTCCTCTTCCAAACCATCTCCTGCCTTTCATTTCTGGCAGGCTGGTCTCTTAGCACTTGATTGCTGAAACCTTTGGGTGTTTGAAGATATTTTCACCTGAACTGAAAATATACCTTCAATCTTCCTCAATGTCAGCTCTGAGGTTTGCTCATTTTCCCCACTGTGATCCCAATGACTGGGATGAAAGAAAAGCACATCTACTTCTCCAGTTGCAGCTATTCACTACTGTAGTAGCTACTAAGTGCCTCATCAACTCAGCTTGGGTGCTACCAAGATTTAGTTATATTGTTCATGATCACAGAATCATAGAATCATTATGATTGGAAAGGACCTCCAGGGTCATCAAGTCCAACCTTTGTCTTAGCATCTCTCTAACCACTACACCATATCCTCAAGCACCGCATCTATTCGTTCTTTAAACACCTCCAGGGATGGTGA